>JAMPIV010005436.1:237500-439032 GCA_024509875.1 Oreohelix idahoensis
CTCTTTTCTATTATTCAGTTTTTTTCAAAATTTTTGTTTATACATTGTGACGTCATTTGTTTGTTTACATTTTTCGCATTTGTCATCACATTCTTTGTGATATTTTCTTTTAGTTTTCGCTGTTTATTTAGTTGACTTTTGCGAATGTTTTCGTATTGTCTTTGATCCTTGTTATTGTTTACATTGTCTTTGATCCTTGTTATTGTTTACATTGTCTTTGATCCTTGTTATTGTTTACATTGTCTTTGATCCTTGTTATTGTTTACATTGTCTTTGATCTTTGTTATTGTTTACATTGTCTTCGATCTTTGTTATTGTTTATATAGTTCTTGCATAGTTAGCTTTCACTATTGTTACATATTTGCTCATGCACTACTGTTTGTATAGTGCACTTATCATAACTAACTGGTGGATTTACTCATGCACTATTACCTATGTAGTGCAGTTATGACAAATAACTGATGGATTTGTGTTTATGCACTAATTTGTGTAGTGCCCTGATGATTAAGAAGTGACTGGTGATATTATTATACATTTGATAATACAAGTTCTTTGTCAAAGACTTGTTTCCCACAGAGATTGGGATAAACATTGTGATTATACAGTTGACATTCAAAAATCCGGCAACCTCCGGAGCTGAGGAGTGCCGGATTGTTGAAAATGCCGGATTTGTTATGGTTACATATGCTGTATATATTTAACTGAAAATGACTACCTGTACAGTCCTTTCAAGAAAGAAAATTAAATTAATGAGGCTATACAGCAGCAAATAAATGATAAAATGAGAAGGAATGAGCAGGAATGCCTGTTAACACGTGCAAGCAAGACCCAACAGCTGCATCAAAACATAAACGGTTCCAGAAAACAGTGGCACGCCAACACGGTAAATTAAGAAATGCGCTCCGAAATCCATGCCGGAAATCTGAAGGAACCGGATTATCGATGGCCGGTTTTTTGAATGTCAACTGTACAAGTACTTTATTTAAGTCTTGTTACTATTAAGGTTGAAATAAGATAATTAATTATTTCAGGTTTTGGACTCATAATATTAGACATCATGTCTACACTTGAGTACTTTATTGAGCAAGGGAAATCCCTTGGTAAGACTGGTGATAAATTGGAAGTATATGCGACTACTCAGTATGATAAAGCATTAAAGGTGGAAGAGAAAAAATGGAAATGGAAGCTGAACAAAAGAAATTGCAGATGCAGGTGGATGAAAGGAGATACCTAATGGAAATGGAAAAACAGAAAAGAGAAGCTGAGGAAAGAAAAATTCAGCTACAATTGGATGCTGAAAATAAAAGACTAGAAATAGAGGCTGAGGCTGAAGAGAAAAAGTTACAAAGAGAGGCTGAAGAAAAAAGTTACAAAGAGAGGCTGATGAGAGAAAAGCAAAAAAGGAGCATGAAGAAAAACTCTTAGCTTTGGAGTTAGAAAAGTTGAAATTGTTGAACACTGGTAATGCTAATGATGCAAATAAGGTGTCAGATAAGTTCAATGCAAGTACTTTTAAGATTAAACTACCTGTATTCAATGCTTCCAGTGACGATATAACGTTTTATCTGGATAGATTCGAACGTGCATGTAAAACACATAACATAGATAAATCACTGTATGTTTATCAGTTGTCCTATTTACTTAGAGGTGATACTTTGAGTATGTTAAGTATGGTAGATGAGCCTGACAAGAACAATTATGAGGTTATCAGGGCAGTCTTGTTAAAGAAGTACCAACTTAACGAAGACGGCTATCGTCTTCAATTTAAAAATATGTTGCCAGATACTGGAGTTGAATTCTCTGAATTCATTTCAAAGATACGTCTTAATTTTTCACGATGGGTTGAGCTGTCTAAGACAGAACATACATATGAAGCACTTATGGACTTACTACTTAGAGACAAGGTTATGTCTTCTGTCAATGAATCTTTTCTTTCTTTTCTTCATGAGCGTAAGCCTAAAAACATAAAAGAAATGGAAGAATACTGTTGCCAGTATGTCACTGCGCATCCTCACGTAACCATTAGCAACTCTAAAGTAAAAGAAGGTCTGCCAGTTGCTTCGGCAGCACCTTATGGCCCAAATTTCATGCGTAAATTTCAGGGTAGCCAACAAAATTTTAATAAGAAGAGTAACCGTAATTATGCTCAGAATCATAGCAATCAATTTCAGGGTGATTCTTCTTCGCAGAACTGGAGACAAGCTGATACTCCACGGTATACTACTCCCAATAATTTTAGACATTTTCGCAAAGGTAGTCAGTATAGAGGAAACTATTTTTCGCGGAGACCTCAAAACCAATATAATAGAGGTTCTCAACAGTATAGAAATGGTAATGACAGTTATGGAAACTGGAATTCAAACCAGGATAACAATTACAGTAGGGAGTTTAATGATAATTGCAGAGGCAATAATGGTCGCGGTAGATCGCAACATAAAAGAAAGAGATATCAACAGGCAAACTCTGTACAGCAGGAGTCTCAGGGAGCATGTAAACAAGGTGATGATGATAAAAACTCTAGTGCAATCACATGTTCTGCCTTTGACTTTAGTAGGGCAACTAAATGTTCCCAATGCAGTACTTTGTTCGAACCGACTACCGTAACTACTTTAAGCTGTGGTCATCCTCTTCCCGCTCTTCCTGCTGCTGTTGCGCATGACGGGAGAGGTTCTCTTATACTACATAAATGTCTTGTAAATAGTAATCCAGTCTCAGTTCTATTTGATTCTGGATGTACTAATATTGGTGTTAGGCAATCTCTTGTAAATCCATCCTGTGCTACAGGAAAGGTCATCAAATGTGTAACATTTGGTGGCACTTTGGAAAAGTATCCTACTGCCATAATACATATTTCTACTCCCTTCTTTACGGGAGATGTCCACACGTGTCTCCTTCCAAACCCTATTGCGGACCTTATTATTGGTCGTATTCACGGAGTTAGGGAATGTACCCCACAGCAGATTGCTGTTTGGGAAGAGCAAAACATTGAATCTACCAATGCGGTGGTCACAAGAGCACATGCTCTGGATCCACCTCAAACTTCATTAACTGATAATAATGAAGTAGATAGCCAAAATAGTCACTTGATTATTTCACGCGACTCATTTATAAAATTGCAAGAAGAAGATTCTTCTTTACAAAAATTCTTCATTCTAGCAAAAAAAGGTGATCCAAATCAGAATACTAATAGAAAGTCTTGGATTTCTATGAAGAACGGCGTACTTGTGCGTATGGTACAAGACTCGACTACGTCCACTCATTCTCAAATTCTTGTGCCTAAGAGTATGAGATTGCAATTATTGCAACATGCTCATGACTCGCAATGTGCTGGACATATGGGTTTTTCCCGTACAAAGTCGAGGGTTCTTGCGGCTTTCTTTTGGCCATTTGTGAGCAAGGACATACGAATTTACTGTCGTTCTTGCAAAGTGTGTCAGGAGGTCAAATCGAAAGGACCACGACATGCTGCGCCTATGCAGGCTGCTGACATTCCTATTCGCCCTTTTCAGAAAATGGCAATAGATATTATCGGTCCTTTTAGGATCAAGTCGGGCAGAGGACATCAATTTATGCTTACATGTGTCGATATGTGCACACGTTGGCCAGAGGCTATACCTCTCAAGAGCATCTCCACTGCCGATATCGCAGACGCTCTTTGGCTAATATTTTCTCGCTTGGGATTCCCCGGAGAAATATTGTCAGACCATGGCACTCAACTTATATCCGACACTATGTCACAGGTAATGTCTATGCTACATATTAAAAGGTCTCTCAGCAGTATCTATCACCCAATGTCTAATGGGTTAGTTGAGCGTTTGAATAGGACACTAAAAACTTTACTTGGAAAGATAACTGAGGATCATCCTCAGGATTGGGACAGGGTTTTACCCGCGGCTCTCTTTGCTTATAGAGAGGTCCCCAATGAACACACAGGGTTTTCTCCTTTTGAACTTGTCTTTGGCGCGGAACCGCGCGGCTCTATGTCTTTACTCCACGATATTATCACTGCCGATAATATTAGCGATGAGACTCAATCTTCTTACAAGTATGTCATTGCTCTTAGGCAAAAGATCATCGAGGCATGCAAACTAGCAACTTCTTCATCCGAATTTGCTAAAAAAAAGGCAAGGCAGTTTGCAAATAAAAATAGATGTCTACGACAACTTTGTCCAGGTGACAAAGCACTCGTTCTTCTTCCGTCAAGGGAGAACAGACTTCTTATTGCATGGAAAGGTCCGTATGCAATAGTCTCTAAAATTTCCGATATCGACTATGTTGTCGATATTGATGGAAAGCATAAAACTTTCCACATAAATATGCTCACGGAATTTCATGAAAGACCTGACTATTTGCAGCCTATTTTCCAGGCAACGGACAATTCTCCAGTACCTCATGGTCAATACTCATCCCTGTCAGTTATACAGGATAAGGAAACTACTTTTTCTGATGTCAATCTTCCACTTCCTGTGATCCCACTTCATTCAACGGAATCTTGGAAAAACGTTTCCGTTTCTCCTAATCTTTCCGCTAAGGAACATCGACAAGTTTCTTCGATGTTACAAACATTTCAGGATGTCCTTACCGACATCCCGGGACACACACACATGTAATTGAACATGACATGATACTAACTGACCATAATCCTATCAGAGTCAGACCCTATCCGATACTTATCCAGTTTCAGTCACAAGTCGAAAAATAATTGGATGAAATGATACGATTGGAAATCATTGAACCATCCACTTCAGCATACTCTTCGTCTATGGTTATTGTTCGAAAGAAGGATAATAACATTCGCATTTGCGTGGATTATCGCAAATTGAACCAAGTTACGAAGTTCGATGCTGAACATATGTCTTCATTGGAAGAGCTACTAAACAAACTTTCTAATTCTAAATTCTTTACCAAACTCGACTTATCGAAAGGTTATTGGCAAGTTCCTTTAACTGAACGAGCCAAACCTTTTACTGCGTTTTCTACACCTAGGGGTTTATTCCAACGGAATTTCATGCCTTTCGGTCTTATGAACGCCCCTGCTACATTCGTACGCATGATGCGCCGAATTCTCTCATATCGTTCAGATGTCATAGCATACTTAGACGATATCTGTCTGTTCAGTGATTCATGGGAAGATCACTTTTTGGGTTTATACGAATTGCTGTCTACTCTTCGCGAGTATAACTTGACTGCAAAACCCTCTAAAGCCTTTATAAGATTTAGTGAGATTTCTTTCCTGGGTCATCGTGTTGGTCATGGTCTTTTAAAGACAGAGGACCACAATGTTTCAAAAATACTTAACATTTCTGTCCCTAAGACGAAAAAACAAGTGCGTAGTCTCTTAGGTTTGATACAAATTTACGGACGATTCATTCCGAATCTGTCCTCCATTATGGCACCTCTTTCTACTTTATTGAAGAAAGGATCGCCTAATCTGATCCGCTGGTCTCAAAAATGTCAATCCTCATTGGACCAGATTAAAACTCTATTTTCATCTCCACCTATCCTTAGGTTACCTACTATTGAGAAGACTTTTGTTCTTCGAAGTGACGCCTCGTCCACTGGGATTGGGGCAGCACTAATGCAGGAGTATTCAGATACTCTGCATCCGGTGATGTATATCTCTAGGAAATTAAATGCTGCAGAGAGGAATTACTCGGTTTTAGACCGTGAATTATTGGCTATGGTTTGGTCAATTCTCAAGTGGCAAAAATTCCTTCTAGGCGCACATTTCATTGTGGAATCCGACCAGAAAGCGATTACTGCTATTCAGAGCAAAAACTTGAAAAGCTCGAGGTCCACTCGATATGCCATAGCTCTTCAACCCTTTCATTTCACGGTGCGAGCTATCCGTGGTTCGGATAATGTGATGGCAGACATTCTGTCTAGATGCCCACATGATTCCACTTAATTCTTCTGTCATATATATTCCCTGTTAAACGTCGAGATCTATAACAGTTCTCTACTATAAGGATATATTAGCACATATGTGCTCATTTTGGGAATTTATAGCATTGTAATTGCCTTGTTCTGTTACTGATTTTGGTATAACGAAAGAAGGTTTAGTTAGCAATATACGGGCCAAAAGCTCACATGGCCACAATTTATATATTATATTTTGATTACTGTATTAAGAAATTTAGCATATACCATAAAGATTTGTGTTATTGATATTTTCGCAGCACATCATTGACGTCTGCGAGAGTATGGACATTATGTCAACCATGAAGTATGTCAAGTTCTTACCTGCTGTGGAACGATTATATCCATGTCTTAGAGGAACATCTGATTTATTAGTATTGATTAGTAATACATTGTATGATTGTATAATGTATTTTTTGTTTCAAATGTTTAGTTAATTACACTTCATACTATGATAACATATTTGTATTTATGTGAATATAATTTTGCTTACATTATGATGTTGCCATCATGTGGCGTATGTTGGTGGCACCTCCCTGGAATATAAGTGTATACTTAGGGAAATTTTTTCTCTAAGAATCTGAGAGATAATCTCAGCTAACGCTCCATGCGTCGAGCTAGCCTCATATTAGGCATTATATCCGCGCATCATACGTGCGTTACGAGCCTGTTATTTCTGGCTCTTGGATTTTAAAAAAAAATGTGTTTCATTTTTTTCCCAGGGGATGCGGTAATGTTGCGCACATAATTTTTTCCTAAGACTGTGTGTAATTAATCGGTATGAATTGTACACTTTAAATTTTGTGTGATCTAAGGCAGATAACATTTGTTTAAACTATGGGTACATTGTACTATGGGGGTTAACTTCTCTTGTTGGTTGACTCGTTGGTTATCTTATCTTGTGTCTTGACTCGCAGATTCATTTATTCGAACGATGTCTCCTTATGCGGTAGTATCAGTCAACAATTTCTTGGAATAATTGAAACTAGGGTTGAGTTTTATTCCCATGTCCATATAAGGCGTGATTTCTGAACATAGCTTTGTTGAAATGGTTCCTTCATCGTTTCGTTGTGAGTGTTAGTCAGATGTATGCGTTCTGCGCATGTCTAAACTTTAAGATAGTTAGAATCGTCTTCCGCCCAGGGATTCGACGAGATGTACTGAGCAGAGATAGGACGATTCTGCATCTGTGATTTTTGATAGGGATTCTATAGTCCTCCTGTGAGTTAGTTAGCTAACGAGGCTTTCCCTATATGATTCAAAACCGCCTGGAGGCGTATGTTTTGTGGTGTTGATTCTGAAGAAAGGTAATACCTCCTTTATTGAACTCTATAATCTACCTAGACGTTAGACATTGTGTCGATCTCTGCTCGCTTGTGTGTTACAGAATGGAGAGGTCCTTTTACTAGGAAATTTTACCACCGGTATCTTTATACCTGATATATATATATATATATATATATATATATATATATATATATATATATATATATATATATATATATATATATATATATATATATATATATATACACACACACGGGTCGCTCTAGGCCCAGGAAACAATTATTATGTTCTAGGATTTTCGCTATGACAGCGATTGCATCTATGTCGAGGGTTAGACTTAGGGATGCTATAAAGGTCAGCTTGACCTGTACTCCTGAAATGCTATTCTCGTGCGGACAATAATAGACTTATCTTGTACATCTGATCTGCCAGCATCAGAGGAGTATTGATTATTAGTTAATGAACATTGATGATATGCAGCTGACACAGTTGCAGGATTTTGATGTAGATTCATGAAGAAACTTTAGAATGCTGAATACATTGAACTATTGATGTCTATGATTTATGTAACGTCTCTGTGCTTGTGGCGTCCAAATAAATGATGGAAACGTCCGCAGCAGTTTCGCACCTTTATGACTTCCACGTCATACCTCATGTTTTTGTAGATCTGTGAAGTTTCATCCCATCTACACCCACAACAACAACAACAAACCAGTCAAGACACCTTGCACTTCAGTCTATTATATACCTGGTGTCGATAGGGGTGGTACCATACATTTGGCTACATTTTAGCAACGATTTGGACATACTACTGCAACGTTCATAGTGGCCAGTTTTGGTCTTATCATTTTATCGTGGCCAGTAAGCATCACCAAATCCACCCTTATCATCCGTTTTAAAATAATAATAAAATAAATAAACCACACATGTACATATGCATTAAAAATTAAAAAATAATAACAATGATAATAGATACATAGACAATAAAATAATAATAATTTAAAGGCAAGCTTCTCTTTGCGGGCATAACAAAAAGGAGTATGAAACATTTTAAACATGCACACACTCTAGCACGTGCGTATACTTAAGATAAAAATATCTTTAACGTTGTGTGTGTGTAGGGAGGAGGAGGGAGGATGAGGAGTGGAGTGAGTTAACACATATATATATATATATATATATATATATATATATATATATATATACATACATATATATACATATATATATATATATATATATATATATATATATATATATATATATATATATATATATATATATATGTCACAGTATAATATCTACACTTTCATGACATTGTCCTCTAAGCTCGTATCAAACTGCGAGAGGTCACACAATCAACAAACTTATAAACGCCATTCACAAAGCGTACACGAAGGCGTGCTGACAATCTCCCTTTTTAATAATAACATTGAAACACGTAGGAATTCAATAATAATAGCAATACATTGTCAGCAATAACCATATGACTGGATCAACAAGTCCTACTACCACTAGACTATACAACAATGCTGTACAAAAGCCAGCAACCATAAAGATAGCACGATTAATATGCAATGCGGCTTCTAAAGCCGGCCAACTGACATCTTTCTCTGTCAGGCTTCCTGTTCACTCCATTCCATTGCACCCCTTTGCACCATTTTCTTTGAAAGCTAATGTGCGCACCAAAATATATGTTTATTCCACCAAAGTCCATGTGCGCAACAAAAGATATTATGTGACATTTACCCCCTTCCCCAGAAAAGAAAACGGAGTTTTCTTCTCTCTGAGAGTAGTAGATTGCACACCAAACAACAAAATATTAGACAAGTTCAACCCAAAAAAAAAAAAAAAAATTTTACACTGGTGTACGTAGACTTCGTGCCTACGAACACATATATCTCATGTCCCAAAAATTACAATCTAGACAGAGCATCTGCCACGACATTAAGTCTACCCTCTAATGGGATAATTGTGAACTGGAACTGTTGTAGCAACAAGGCCCAACGAGTCAACCGTGAGCTTGTCGACTTCGAAGATTTCAAAAACAGTAGAGGTCGATGATCTGTCTGAAGTATAAACTGGGACCCTATCAAGTAACGGGACAGTTTTGACACTGCCCATACTATAGCCAGACATTCTCTTTCGATTGTTGAGTACCTGGTCTCTGCCGGTAACAGTTTCCGACTAACATACATCACAGGATGTAGTGTACCCTCGTGGTCTTGCATAAGACATGCGCCAATTCCCACAGATGACGCGTCAGTCCGCAGTATAAAGGGTTTGCTCAAATCAGGTAAAAGAAGGATTGGTCGTCTGGAAAATAACTCCTTAATTTTTGATAATGCTTTCTCGCATTCTGCCGACCATACAACCCTGTTAGGCATCCCTTTACTAGTAAGAGAGGTTAAAGCATCGGAAATTGTAGAAAATTGAGGGATGAATTTGCGATAAAAATTGACAAGTCCCATCAGGCTTCTGACCTGCTTCTTAGTCCTAGGTGCCTGTAGTTCTAAAATTTTTGTAACCGTGCCAATCTCGGGTTTTAATAGATTATTACCTACGATAAACCCCAAAAAACTCAACTCACTAAAACCGATACAAATCTTACTAGGGCGTGCCGTTAAACCATGCTTACGTAAACAACGCAACAGGGAAGACAACCCCGACATATGTTGTTCCCATGTTTCATGGAACAGGCAGATGTCATCGATGTACGTAATCACATCCGTACGATGACCTAGTAACTTTCTCATCATTCTGACGAAAGTTGCGGGTGCATTAACTAGCCCGAAACACATAAAATTAAACTGAAATAAACCCTTTGGGGTGGAAAATTCCGTCAAAGGTTTAGCCGACTCGACAAGAGGAACCTGCCAGTATCCCCTAAATAAATCCAGTTTACTAAAAAAAAACCTGGCATGGGAAAGTTGCGTAAGGAGGTCCTCTTGGTTCGGTATTGGCTCAGCGTCAATCACAGTGACACTATTTAATTTACGGAAGTCGATGCAGATACGCAAGGATCCATTTTTCTTTCGTACCACGACCATAGGGAAGGAGTAAGTAGACTCCGATGGAGAAATGATCCCCAACCGTAACATGTCATCTAGTTCTTTTTCAATCGCCGACTTGAAATGTAATGGCTGCGGATACGGCTTTACCCTGATCGGTTGTCGTCCGTCAGGATGATATTGTGGCAGATCAAATCGGTACGTCCCGGCAAATCAGTGAGAACATCCTTAAACTCTCTAATGACCGATCGTGCCTCCGATTTCTGTGTTATCGTTAGGTCGTTACATATCTGCACATTCTCCCAAGATTCAGAAGGAGCAAGGGAAACGAGAGACAGCTGGAGATTAATATCATCTCCCATGTCACCCAATTCATTAATGACCACAGAACATGCCATCTTCGGGGTCTCCCCAGACAACCTAGTGTCCACCCCTTTTAGAGCCTCTGGCCGTTCCATATAAGGTTTTAACATATTAATATGGAATACCTTCTCCTTGTTCCGAACCTGGATTAAATAATCAACATCCGTTACCTTCTTAAGCACCCTAAACGGCCCCTGCCATGTAATGCTCAAACGGTCTTCCTTTGATGGAAGAAGAAGCCATACCTCTTCACCGGGAACCAAGAGCAGTAGTTTTGATCCGCGGTTAGCGTATTGTCGGTACCGCGCCCCCGCCACGGATAAATTATCACGTGCCACGGCACACGCTTTGACAATACGGTCACGCAGGTTTATGACGTATTCGTAACTGGAGACGGAGGACCCATCAGAACGCCCACCAACCAGTATATCTTTCAGAATGTGCATTGGGCCCCTCGGATTCGCCCCGTACAATAGTTCAAATGGGGAGAACCCGGTGCTCTCCTGAGGTGCCTCTCTATAGACAAATAATACTGCTGGAAGGAATTTATCCCATTCTTGTTGAAATTCAGCAGTGACCTTGGCCAACATATCCTTCAATGCACCATTAAAACGTTCACATACCCCGTTTGACTGGGGATGATAAGGACTGGTGAACGATTGGGAAATGCCCAACAATTTAGTGATCTCGGCCATTTCCTTAGAAATGAATTGACGTCCCCTATCTGACAGTATCACCTCGGGAAACCCAAACCTACTGAACAACATCTGCAACGCATCCGCCACAGCCTGAGAGGTGATAGTCCTCATTGGCACAGCCTCGGGCCATCTTGTGCACAGATCCACCATTGTCAGAATAAATCGAAAGCCTCTATCTGATGCAACAGAAAGAGGACCAACGATATCGATTGCAACTTTCTGGAAGGGGCGAACCGACAAATCAACAACCTGCAACGGAGCCTTCGGTAATTTGCCTTTATGTGTCACTGGCTGACATACCCTGCAAGACCTGCAGTATACCTTAATGTCTTTGTTGTATGCCGGCCAATAGAATTGTGACAGAACCCTATGGCAAGTTCTTGCAACCCCCATATGTCCAGCAAACGGTGAATCGTGTGCCACCTGCAACACCTTTGATCTAAAGGCGACAGGCACATCCACCTGGCGATTGAATTCGAATTGGCTGGAAAAGCATCTGGTAAGAACATCATTTTTCAACTCAAACCAGTAACGTGCCGACTTCGTGCACTTTACATCACCATTTTGGGCCAAAATGTAACATTTCTGCAATGTTCCATCAGCTCGCTGCTGCTGGACAAAGTCCGATGCTGGTACATCGGGACTCGTGGAGGCAATACATGGGACCGCGTTAGATGTCGGTAGTTCCCGCTGTATCGCCAATGAATTGTCGTCTGATCTGGTCTGCGCCCTTGTGACCACCACATTTGCCACAACTGACCGTTCGACCTGCCATTTTGTGATGTCGGCCTGAGTACAGGCACGAACACCATGCACGTTCCCTATAATCAAATCGACCACTGGAGCCTCAAGAACACACGCCTGCACCCGACCAGAAATAAAGGGTGTATCCACCTCTATAATGGCTAGGGGGTAATATTCAACATTTCCCCCAAATGTCACGCATCCGACAGTCTTACCAATAAGGCACGATTCGTCAATACATGATCGGCGCACTCCTATCGTAGTGCAACATGTGTCCCTCAACACAGACACCAACTGGTTCTGAACCATGCCCTGGTGTAACTCTAAGCTTCCGCTCCCATCAAGAGAAGAGAGGCAAGGCCGAGTATGACCACAAATTAGTAATGGTCTGCCATCAGGTTCAAACAAAGGCCTACATCCTTCGCAATCTTCGTTATTAAAGGTTTTCAGAACGCATGCAGCATTAGCCTTTTCTGAATTGTTTGGACAGACTCTTGCAGCATGTCCCCTTCCGTCACACGCACCACATCGAAGCTGACCACCATCATCTTTTGTAGGACTACCCTTTGGTGAATTGGGATGTTCTTGCTCCCGTTTGTCATCCCTATCATTCCTTTTACTCGGACCACTTCTTCTATACCAGCGATGATCGGGATCGCTAGTAGTGTCTATTCGGACCTGCCTCCGAGTAGACCTGTCATGTCTATCTCCCGTGTATCTAAACGGAGATCTATCCTGACGGTAGAACGATTGTTTTTTCGGAGATCTGTATCCCTTAAAATTATCATAGTTCCCATGAGATCCATGCCCACTAGAGTATTGCCGATCAAACCGTCTCCTGGCAAACCTGTCCGCACTCTTGGACCGATGCTGCCGGAAAGGTTTCCCAATAACCTTGCCAACACATGTAGCGAAAGGCTCAGGGACAAATGACTTGTGAATTGTCTTACCAGGGTGAGCGGTAACGTACTGCCGCCCCAACTCTGACATAGCAGTAATGTCTCTGGGTTTGCGTTCTTGAAAAAATGCAACCATGTCAGAACAACATGAGGACAACACCTTGTCCCGCAACATGAGATCAAAGAGTCCATCAAAATCCCTAGTTATTCCCTCCAGCTCTGTCCATCTATTAAGGAGAAGTTTAATTTTGGTGACAAAAGAGCCGAAATCTTGGTCGGCACTAGGCATCGCATCTCTGAAACGAGAGCGATACCCTTCAGCTGTCAGCTTAAATTCTCTCAGCAATGTTGCCTTTACGGTATCATAATTAGTTCTGTCAGCCACAGGCAAACTATATACGGTGTTTAAAGCAGAGCCGGAAAGCAATGCAGATAAAAGTGAAGGCCATTCCTCCTTCCTTGCCCTCCAGGCAAGAGCCTGTGATTCAAATCTCTCCAAAAAGAAGTCCATGCTATCTACTTCCTCCCAAAAATTCGGTAATCGTAGCCTATAAGGGCGAGCTGGCTCCCTAGAAGTCGAACTAGGATTGCCAGCATCAAGCTCCAACTTTTTTATAGCAATTTCCTTGTCCGCCTCAATCTTCATTTTTTCTAACTCCATCCGTCTTAGATCTGCCTCAATTTTTTTATTTTCTGTATCTGCTTGAATCTGTCTCAGTTCTCTATCTGCTTCAATCTGTTTCAGTACTTTATCTGCTTCAATCTGTCTCAGTTCCTTATCCCTATCTGCTTCAATCTGTTTCAGTTCTCTATCTGCTTCAATCTGTTTCAGTTCTTTATCTGCTTCAATCTGTTTCAGTTCTTTATCTGCTTCAATCTTCAATTTTTGTAGTTGACGCTCCTCATAGCGTTCTCGTCTGTCATCTTCTTGTTTTTTCTGTAACTCATACTCTTTGTGTTCGGCCTTTGCCCACTCAAGCAAAGAATCCCCCGACTTTCCTGTCTTCTCTCCAATTTCTATAAAATCCTTAAGGCTAGACATAGTATAGATCTATGTGCAATACAAATGCGGTGGCAAGCTAAGAAATAAGTAAAGGTATGAAGGTTCCCAATTCCTCAAATTGTACCCATACCACTACAAAATTAATAATAAATATATTGTTGCACAAGACCAATATATATTTGCAGACGATGGGTACGATGTACCTGCAGTCACGAATACACCTGATTAAAAAAACAAGCAGGTGAAAATACAGTATGACAAGACAGTTCCAAATAAGGGATCCGATGAAACGAATCCTTGCTTGTCTATACCCAATCAATGTCAAGATACAATGACATAAATCTCAAGCTCACACAGTGGTAGCTTTAGACAAGGACATCTGCATAATGGCTAAAAAAATGATGTCCGTCTCTTATTTCACCAATGCGTGATTTTACAAATACATATCATATACAAAGGAAATCCAAAAATTCATATACTATGAACAGTACATACAATGATGAGACACGAACTCACTTGACAAACAAACACCAACAGTACGATAAGAAAGTGATGACAGATATGAGATTGAAACACATAAGTATATACAAACCGTACTGTTAACAAACGAGAACAAGGAGATTGTCAATATAACTTATGTACAAGATAGCAAGAAGAAAACAGGAGAATACGACAGCAAAACATGACGAAAAAGAATACTTGCAAAAATATGACACTATGCATACAAACAAGACAATCACCGCTAAAACACTGAAAATGTGCACGGTCAGTTATGCTGGACAGTCAACAGGGTCAACTCTCTGTGCCTGTGCCCCACTGCAACACTGACAGTGTTACTGCCTAAAGAAATCAGTTCAACATAATCCCTTTCCCATAAGGAAAAAAAAAATCTGTTAAACACGCCACCAATACTACACTTAAAACCAATGCATTACAATAATAAGACAACAAAGACGGCACGAAAACCAGTAGTGGACGGTGAAGCGACGAGGTCTGTAGCAAGGCAATATCAAAAGGCAGAAAGAAGTCACACAAATAATTGAAATATGTAAAACAAATGAAATTGCAAATGAAAGTATCAGAGACAATGAAAAGAACAGATAATAAAATAGTAACAGAAAAGCATCATTGCAAATACCAGCATATGGAGAAATGAGCTAAACGAAAAAAAAAAATTCAAATGGATGAGTAGAGTAGACCAGTAATTAAAAACATGACGATAAGGGAAACACATAAAATAAAATGACGTCAAAAAAGAAAGTAGAACAGCAAGAGAAAAGAAAACAAGAAATATAACTAAATTTATGACTGTCTTTCTGTAAACTGAATCCTCAAATTTCCAATCCCAGCTCCTCAATCGAATGATGATAATGAATCACGAGACAAAAGCACGAATAGTATCAACAAATGTTAGTGCTACAATCAGTTACGCTTAGTGCACTCTGCACTGTCCGGTTGCGGCAAAATGTTCTGAACAAATTCAAAACCAAGATCCACAATCGGCGTCAGTTATTCTCGTAGCTGAAGCCTTGAAACCACCAATGGATGTAGTAATAAGAAAATACATCAATGTTTAGTATTTCCCATTCCGTTCCGCTCTCAAAAATCCACACCAATGTAACTGGCCTTCTCATGTCTGTGTCCAAGAAAGGCTATACCAGCATAATAAATGATAACTGGTAAACTCAGCGACGTCCAGAAATTATCATTCGTTATCGAACCATAGCTGCAGGAAGAAACGACATAAAGTCCATCAGCAAGACGTCACGTCTTTTATCAGCTGCGTAACATAGACCATTGCATCAAATCACGTATAGTTCCTCATCACGAACAGTTTCTCAGCACGACAATGATAGTCGGTAGTATTCATAAACGAGTTAAATTTTCATGCGGACAAAAGGTCACTGCAGCAGCGTCGCGCAATAAGCATGCACAGGCAAGGCAACGTATTCACGGTAGAGGCGAGCTGTAAGATGTGTACTGGCAGGTACGCACGTGTAGTATCCACATAATTTGTTGTACCACAAATCTCAAAGTAGGCGACGTCTTCGTGCTCTCAGCAGGTAGGCCACCAATGGACAACCGATAATCCAGAAAATCAGCAGGCAACTGCAACGACCGACAAATTAAAACCTCTTCGCCTTCGCCTGGAAGGAACTAAAACCTCCTATTTTCCACCACAATTACGACAGACCCACAATTAGCTCTCCAAATCACTGACAATGGAACTAATCCAACAATAAGACGGCGTCGTCGTCTCCCCAGCCAGACAGGAACTCCTTAAACATTAGCTTCATAGTCTTCACACTGCGCAATGAGTCCATGCACGAACTTGTAGCTTGTTTTCGCCGACAACAAACCCATTGCAAAATGTCCTCATCAGAAAAAAACAATCGCACATATAATGGGATGCAACCCAATCGCCAACAAAAGCCTCGACAACAGTAAACTTGCTATGAGGGAGCGCGTAATAAGATCAATACCACAAATATCCAGGTACAAGCAGTCACTAACAAAGTGGAACGCTAAAATACACCTGTATAGAGGACCACAGCCCCCAAAAATATGTCACAGTATAATATCTACACTTTCATGACATTGTCCTCTAAGCTCGTATCAAACTGCGAGAGGTCACACAATCAACAAACTTATAAACGCCATTCACAAAGCGTACACGAAGGCGTGCTGACAATCTCCCTTTTTAATAATAACAATGAAACACGTAGGAATTCAATAATAATAGCAATACATTGTCAGCAATAACCATATGACTGGATCAACAAGTCCTACTACCACTAGACTATACAACAATGCTGTACAAAAGCCAGCAACCATAAAGAGAGCACGATTAATATGCAATGCGGCTTCTAAAGCCGGCCAGCTGACATCTTTCTCTGTCAGGCTTCCTGTTCACTCCATTCCATTGCACCCCTTTGCACCATTTTCTTTGAAAGCTGATGTGCGCACCAAAATATATGTTTATTCCACCAAAGTCCATGTGCGCAACGAAAGATATTATATGACAATATATATGTATATATATATATATATATATATATATATATATATATATATATATATATATATATATATATATATATATATATATATATATATATATATATATATATATATATAGCACCAGGAAAATAAGCAGCTGAGGGCTGTCACCTCAGGGGCGCATTCCCATAGTCAGTTATGACTGAAGGGGCTATTATATATATATATATATATATATATATATATATATATATATATATATATATATATATATATATATATATATATATATATATACATATACATATATACATATATACACATACACATATATACACATACACATATATACACATGTAGCGGGAGGTTAATTAAAATTATGATCTATGTGAGAATCCAGGTATCTCATAGACTACCAGGATAGTATGCCAGTAAAGAGTTCTGGTCTTACAAGTAATACCCCAGTCTTAGAAATAAGCACTGGTGTATGGATATCATAGAAATAGTCAGACTGTGAAAACCCTGGCCAGTTGGTAAGAAGTTGTACCAGGATTTAAGGTGTCTCCTCCCTGTGACTATCTTATGATTACTTAATAATGTCTAGGGAATAAATAAAATGAACATTCACTTTAACCACAACTGTAAGAAGTGAATAATTCCTCAGGTACAGTTAAAATATTTTAATATTTACACTAATATTCTATTACTGCTAGTTGGAACAGAGCATTGAAATATATAAAATTAAGTCACACAATTACTATTATTGTCTATTTAGACTGCAAGATCTTGGATAATAAAGTTACTGAAAACTGCATTCATTTTAAATATATCACTGTTCTTAGTCCTCTGATAACTGTCATCAATTGACTATTAGCTGTTTTTCATTTATGGGTGGTCAGTGTCTTAAAACTCTTAGAGGCCGAAACGACGCTGGGAGCGTACATTCGAAAAACCCATAGAAGCCGAAACAACGATGGGAACGTCACTTTTGTGTTCCGTGAAATGTGTTCCGTATTTTAGTAATTTGGTATTTTAACATAACGGAAGTTACTCTTTTTTTATTCAGAAGAGCGCTATCTTTGAGTTGTGATTCGGAAACACGCTTGTTCTAGCTAATTTCACTGTGAAAAAACGGTAAAACTGTCAGCTTTCGATCGGCGATTGTTGTTGTTTATACAGACAATGTCTAGCGAACCAACTACATCATGGTTATCAAAACGTAGGTCTTTTTTATCTTTAGAAAAAGCTAGGGGAACTGTGTATCTGTGACGAGTTTAGCGATAATGATGATTTTGAAAGTCAAAATGATGATTTCGAATTTGAACTTAACGAAGAAGCTAGTTCTAATGAGGAGGGGGCGTGGTCACAGCCAGGCCCTAGTGCTACAAAACGACAAAAAGTTTTGACCAAATCATCGACAAAAAGGGGGGGAAAGCATTAGTATCAAGGAGCAACAAGGGGCAATTAGTAATGAATGGATTTCAGTACCAAACATCAGTATTATAGAGACCCAAAACGCATTCAGATTTCTTCCCAAATATGGTCGCAAACCAGGAGTACACGATGACTTAGGTCTTAGTGAGGCATCAACTCCTTTTGACTGCTATAGGACATTGTTTACTGATGACATTGCAAATTCAATAGTACATTCTGTAAATGAGTATGCAAAACTTAAAGTTCTTAAAAATAATCCATCCCTAAAAAGATCTAGATTTTCCAGCTGGACAGCATTATCAAACTATGAGTTGTTAAAATTTATGGCTACAATAAATGCTATGGGCATTGATCCCAGACCTTCTATTAGAGACTATTATTCATCAGAAACTGATTGCCTTTATGCTCCATTTTATCACAAAAACTTTGAAAGAGATAGATTTTTGTCTATCTATCAAACAATGTTGCATGTGGGACAGCCTGATGCTGAGGGAAAAAGTAAAGTGGAGCCATTCATCAACTCTTTGATTGAAAATTTCAATAATGCCTTTACGCCCTTTGAAAATGTTTCGGTTGATGAAATGATTGTAGGATTTAAAGGGAGATGGAAATACAAGCAATTTAATGCAACTAAGCCTAGTAAGTATCATATAAAGAGTTTTGGTCTTGTTGACAGTACCACTGGGAATGTTTTATCCCTCCTTACGTATTATGGAGCGAATACCTCATATGATCAAAGCACAGACACCAATAGTGGGATGGCAATAAAAGTCTTTGGAACTCTATTACAGCAAATTGGAACTGGTTATCATATATTTGCAGACAGGTTCTACACCACCAGGGCACTCATTGACTATTTGCTTCAGCAAAAGCAATACTATACTGGCACCCTCCAGTCAAACCGAATTGGCTTTCCATTAGAAATAAAAGCACTTTCCATACCACACATGGAACGGAAATGCTGGCAAACTAAAGATTCACCTTTGCTTTGTATTGGATGGAGGGATAAGAAAGCAAAAAAGCCAGTAATCATTGTTTCCACCAAAACAAATACAGGAATGACTACCACGACAAAACCAAAGCCAATAACAGTCCATGACTATAATCAGAGCATGAATGGATGTGACCGTGCTGATCAAATGCTTGGGTATTATGGCATTCACAAACGACGCAGCAACAAGTGGTGGAAAAAAATATTCTACTGGATAATGGAAATTACTTTTACCAATGCTTTCATCCTCTATAGGCTCACAGGCAGTAGAAAAATGACATTAAAACAGTTCAAAATATCTCTGATTGATGCTTTGCTTCATTGGGCCGCAGATCTAATGCCCGAGCCACAGAGGAGTATCAAGGCAACCCCGGGAAGACCAAGGACAGCCAACCCAATTCAGAGGCTTGAAGGAGCTAAGCATATGATAGCTTACACAGAAAAAGACAGAAGATGTAGAGTGTGTAGCAAACCAGATTCTCCAAAAAGAACAAATTTTATTTGCGAGGGTTGCGATGATTATCCTCACCTCCACCCAAAACACTGCTTCAAGATATGGCATACGCAAGCCACCATTGACTAAAATGTAAATATCCTTTCAGATAAAATTGTTTACATATTGTTTATGCATAATAATGTAAGTACAATACAATATATGATTTACTTTGAATATGAACTTTTTGTTTCCAAATTTTAATAATGATAGTACGGTCCGCTGGAGAGTCTCTTAAACATTAACAAAACATCACTGAAAGCTGAAACTTGTAATTAATATTCATATATGGATCAGTGTTATTTAAAAAAAAAACCATGGAGCACTTTGGATAATATTTCTGTCTTTATGCATGGGTTGGTGGGTACATTTTTCATTCACTAAAATGAATTTTTAAAAATATTTTTTTACATTATTACTGATAATTGAATATAATATGAAGAATAGCAGTTAAAAGCCTCAATATTATAATTCTAAATATATTTATCTTTACTGTGAAACATAATTTGTGTGTCTTTTGTTGTGTAATATCAACACAATATATGATTTAATTTAAAAGTTCACGCGGCCTTGAATATCTTCTTTTTTATTTTAATGATGATGGTACGGTCTGCTGGATGGTCTGTAAAACCTTAACAAAATATCACAGGAAGCTGACACTTGTAAATAATATTCATATATGGATTAGTGATATTTTAAAAGATGCTGGAGCTCTCTGGATAATATTTCAGTGTTTATGCATGGGTTGGTGAGTACATTTTTCATTCACTAAAATGAGTCTTTTCTTGAAAGTGGTCTATACTATGACTCATAACTGAATACTATATGTAGAATATCACTAAAAATCTTTCATATTCTAATTTTACATTCATTTATCTTTACTGTGATGTATAATATGTGTGTCTTTGTTGTGTAATAACTCAGTAACTTTAGAATTTATTAAGGTACTGCTTTAAGGTACAAAAATAAATCTGGCAAAACTGATGAAAAAATTCCGGCGTGCATATGACACTTATCTTTCAACTTGACAATGCTGACACGGGACTGTCTTTTGTAGCTATCAGTATTGGTAGACCCAGCACTAGGGATATCAATGACCAGCTGTCGTTCACTCTTTGGGGTCCTGCACTTTTGTGGGATTGCCTCTGATGAACAACACCAGCTTCTGACATTTGACAGTCTGGTTCGAGTTATTTCATGGAACCTGAAACATCATATTAGATTTGGCTAGTATCTGGCTAGACTTGTAGCTGACTAGCACAGATGTCAGACCAGTCAGTCATCAGATGTCACTGTTATACAATCATAGTAAGTAAGGACATCATTTCAGTGATATAGAAGTATTAACATTTCAATTAATTCTAACTGACTAGCACATAAGTCAGACTAGTCAGTCATCAGATGTCAAAGGTATACAGTCACAGTAAGTAACAACATTTCAATGATACAGAATTAGTATTAACATTATCAGTAATAACCATCATCTGGTTTGTTCCTCTCCTGTACATCCTTTCATATTCTATAACTTGATCTTCCCAAATCACATCAGGTACAAATTCAAATACTAATGCCATTCTTAGCATCTACACTAAATTAATACACAATTAAATAAAGTGAGCGCCCGACTGCCCAAACGATCAGGTTGCTTTCTTCAGAGTACAATTACATAGTTGTTGAATTGAAACAGGCTGTGGACCACTCCAGTTTACCAACTGTAAATGGGCACTCAGTGGTGCGCTAGAACTAGGGAAGGAAAAGGCAGCGAGGAAGGGGACTAGTCACCTAACCTCGTAAAAGCGGTATCTTCCATGATGAAGCTTCTAACACTTCATTTGCCTATGACAATCTCTGCCATGGGACTGCCTTTATCTCCGTACGATATACAGCATTAAATGGTAAATATTATCTACATTTGGCTGTGGGGCTAGTTTTGATACGTTTTTGTACAAACAACAATCATCCACAAAGCACATGTTTAAATCATATTCAAAATAACAATACATTATATTAATGAATATTATACAGGCATATTTTGTGAACTCTATATATGAACCTGAATTAAAAAACAATATTATACACGGTAGTTATCCTAATTTCGCTTACCCTCAGACTCCAGACACTGACTGAAACTTCTGGCGATCCGCTCACACTTCAGATGGATTTAGCGTAGTAGCGATCTCTGCCGTCAGTCTGTCTCAAACCTCTTTCGTTGTGTGTGTCTCCGTTGTTGTTGTTTTGATTATTTGATGGGTGGAGATCGGGCACTCAACATCTGATCGTTCTGCCTCTTCTCGTTCCATCTTGGTCTACCCTGTTTAACCTGAAAGTTGGTTATAATTGGGGTATTTAGTGTCATTTTATTTACTAATTTTGTATTCAATAAATAACTGTTGTCTTTTGCAGTTGCTGATTTTTATTTGTATTAGTATTTGTCAATTTTATTTTCTCTTTTGTATTGTTTATAGCTAGCTATTGTCCTTTACACTTGGTTTTAATTTGTATTAGTATTTGTTCTTTTTGAGTTGTTGTCCCTTTTTTTAATACCTTGTTGTCTTTCCTTGTCCTATGAGTAGTTAGTTTTTGTTAATGCTTTGTTAGTTCTTGCTGCCTAATTTCTATTTAGTTGGATGTTTTTCCTGAATCTTCTAACCTTATATTTTTTCCTTTGTTTTATGTATATATCTTTTAAGTATTGCTTGGGCATCTCTTGGGGCATCTATACTTAAAACCTTATCACCTGTTAAGTCTATATTGTGATTTTTATAGTAAGTTTTTAATTCAAGCCTTTGTTGTTCATACTTTTTACAGTGGATCAGGTAGTGGTCTATGTCATTCTCTTCCTGACATTCTTGGCAGTGTGGTTCTTCTACCATAAAGTATGCTGCACCGAGACGGAGACGCCACAGTTTTTTGTTCGATAGTATTTTTAATTCTTCTCTGATCTGGCACGTCCTTGTTGGTTCTTTCAGCAGTTTGAACGCATGTCTGCCTTTTCTACTTTTCTTAAATGTTGTCTTCCATTCCTCATTTATAGTTATCTTCACTTGGCTCTTGATCTCTGACCTTCCTAGTCCCGCTTTTATATTGTTTTTACTTGTTCTTCCATTCTTGGTGTTCTGGTCTGCCAACTCGTTGCCAGCAATACCTATGTGTGCTGGAACCCCCACTAGCCTCACCCTACATCCTCTGTTCCCTAATGATGTATTAATAGCAAGAATTTCTTCCTTTATGTCTGGCCGGCTACATTTACCTGGGTGTTCTAGTGCTTGTAATGATGATAGTGAGTCTGTAAATACCGTAACAGCTTCTGGTGGGTTATCTTCGATTATTTCTAAACTTTTAAGAATTGATACCATCTCTGCGGTAAAAATCGAAGCCCCTTCAGTTACACTTTAGCTCTTTTTTATTCCCCATTGTGGTATTACAACTCCGGCACCTAGTTGCCCACTATCACCCTTAGATCCATCAGTGTAGACGGCCAGACTTTGTTTAGTTAGTTGGTCTATGAACTTTCTACTTATCATTTTGGCTTCCTTATCTTCTATGTTTTGTTTGATCTTTTTAGTCAGTGAGTAGTCTATGATTGGTGTTTTTAGTTCCCAGGGTGGTATTTTGCTTCTGTATTTATTACTATTTTCAATTGTGTTTGATAGTTCTTTGTACTGCGTTAGGTCTTCTATAGTTCTCCACCCTGTTGGATATCTATCTTTATTTAAGGGGACGTCCCATACACTTGGTTGGTTTTTGACAAATGTTTTATGTGCTGGGTGGGTCACTTCTTGTGCTACTTTACTCCAATAATTTAATCTCAGTTCTTTTCGTCTTAGATCAAGGGGAGGTATGCCAAGAGCTACTTCTAGCGCTTCTACTGGTGTCGATATAAATGCACCTGTAATGGTTCTCATGGCTGCATTTTGAATCCTGTCCAGTTTTGCTTTGTTATAAGCTGCAGCTGAGTCATAGACTATGCTGGCATAATCCAGTTTCCCCCTGATGAAAGACTTGTAGAACATGAGCATTATTTTATTGCTGCCCCCCACCCCATCCATTACCTTTTACAAACCTTAGTATATTTAGGGGTCCCCTACAGCTTTCTACCAAATTGTTTATATGTTTATTATAATTTAGTTGTTTATCTAAAGTTATGCCCAGAAATCTTGTTGTTGAGGAAGTACATATTTTCTGCCCTTTAATGGTTATATTGATTTTGTTTTTTTGTTTTTTAAATTTCCTTTGCTGAAAATCATACCTACTGTTTTGTTTACATTAATTTGGAAGCCCCAACTATTCATCCACTCTGAAACTTTGTCTATTTGATTTTGAAGTTTTTTGTAAACATGGTCCAAGTTTTTTCCAGATCGCCAAATGGCACAGTCATCTGCAAATTGTGATACTGCATTCTTAATGTCGTTAAATTCCTCTGCTAGGTCATTTACAGCTATAGTGAAAATTGAAGGTGAAATAACTGATCCCTGAGGAATCCCATTCTGTTGTTCATATATATCTGACCTATCATTGTTTACCTGTACCGCAAAATACCTGTCCTGTAAAAAGTTTTCTATATACCTATAGGTTTTACCAGTTATGCCAATCTTTTTCATTTTGCAAAGAGCTCCGTCTCGCCAGCATTCATCATATGCTCTTGCGACATCTAGAAAAACTGCTACGGTTTTCTCTTTTCTCTTGAACCCTAGCTTTACCTCATGTTCTAATCTTACAAGCTGGTCTACTGTACTTCTGTCTGCTCTAAACCCTGACTGGTTTGGGCTATATAACTGATTTTTTTCCAGGTAGAATTTAACTCTTTTGCTAACAACAGCTTCCAGTATTTTACCTAGTTGTGATGTTAAGGAGATAGGTCTATATGAACTTACATCATGGGCTTCCTTATTGGGTTTTAGGATGGGTACTATCATAGCTACTTTCCATGCTTTTGGTATCTTCCCTAAGCTCCAGATTTTGTTATAAAGGGAAGTTATTATGTTTATAGTTCTTTTGGGTACTTTCTTAAGGATTTCATAACTAAGTATATCTTGCCCTGAGGCAGTATTAGATTTATCTTTTATTGCATTAGTTACTTCTTCCTCTGTTATATCAGCATCTAAATAGTTTGTTTCATCTATCTAGTCTGGCAGTTCTTTTGAAAACTGTATCCTAAGTCTTTCTCTTCTCTCATTTTCTTCCAGTCCAAGGCTACTTTTTGCACTGACTTTATAGAAATACTCGGCAAGGGCATTTGCTTTTTCTTTATCTGTTTTTGCTCTCTTTGGTAGTTTGATTGTTGGCATTATTGTTTTCTTATTGTTCCCTTTGATTGCCTTAAGCTTTTTCCATACTTCTTTAATTTGAGTGCTAGGTTTAAGTGACTGACAAAATTTCTTCCAGTTAGTTTCTTTGGCTTTAAATATTATTCTGTTAGATTCATTCCTAATAAGTTTATACTCATCATAGTTTTCTTCTGTCCTGTTATTTCTATATTTTTTAAGGCCCTTTTTCTTCTCTCATGAATTTCTGCACAGCATTTATTCCACCAGGCAACTGGTTCTTTATTCCACTGAGTTTTTCTTTTCTTAGTATTGTTATTTATTGGTTTAAGGTGCTGTGGCATATTTTTATTTGGTATATATTTTATTGCTATTTTAAGAATTTCATTGGTCAGTGTTTCCGCCCACAAGTCAGTATCATCTGATTCCATGTCTTTATATTCCATCCCCTCCAGCTCTGATTGGAAAGCTTCCCAGTTTGCTTTTTTATAGTTGAAAGTCGGTTTCTCTGGTTCTGGGTTCGGACTGACATTTTCATGCATGGTTATTATGATGGGCAGATGATCTGAGTTTGTGTCTTGTAACACTTCCCAATTTACATTCGCTAGGTTGTTAGTTGTTATACTTATGTCTATTGCTGAGTCTGCCCTGTTAGCTTGTGGAGTAATTCTAGTTGGAGTTCCATCATTAAGTATTATTAGTTCATTGTTTTCTATAAAGTCAAGTAGGTTCTTTCCTGCATTATCTGCATGTTGTCCACCCCAAGCATAATGATGGGAATTAAAATCGCCTACTATGATTGTTTTGGGGCCTAGTCTGGTGCTTATGGCTAGTATTTCTTCATCTTTAATTGTGCCATCTTTAGCATATACATTTAGGATTGTTAGATTGTTTGGTTCAGCTGCTATAGTAACCTGGATACCTTCTATATTGGTTGTATTAAACACTTCCCAGTCTATAATTTTAAATTTTTCGCTAACTAAGACTGCGACACCACCTCCTCTACCTTCTTTCCTATCGTGTCTAAGTATCTTAAATCCCTTACAACTATATCTAAAATTAGGGTTTAAAAGGGTCTCTTGAAGAGCATATATATCAGTAGTTCCTCCTGTTTCTGCTAGCAGGGGTGTAAAATTCTTTTTGATACCCCTACAATTCCACTGTATAATTCTAAATCTTTCTAAATTGAATTTTAACATCATCTAGTATCCCATTTATTTTGGTTACCTATCCATTTGCTCTTATTCAGTATTTCCTGCACTTGTGGACCCATTATCCATCAAGTTCTCAAGAAAAACCTTATTTAAACTTGTCATTATTTCCGTAACTTTTTCCGTTATGTATGGTAAAAGTGTCTCAACGTGTCCTTTGATAGTTTCTTCTAGGTTGACCACTTTCCTATTTTCATCCAATGCTACATTCCCTTCTCTCCCTATGTTAATCTCCTGCCTTTCACTTTCCATTCTTTTTAATATTATTTCACTTTCTTCTTTTAGTTCAGACAGTTTGACTAGTATCATTTCATTTTCTTCTTTCAGTACAGTCAGTTCAGCCACATCCTGGGAAATTTGGTACTGTATGGCTTTCACTTCTTGAAGCAATGCCTCTGCACTTTTCAGTGAATTCACATTTTTCAGAGTTGTAGCTGAACTGTCTGGCTGGCTGTTTTCTTTTGTTTTGTTAGTTATTTTCTGTTCTTTTCACTGCTGCGTTTTAATAGTTTTAATTTCTTCTTTAAGAGACTTGATTTCTTCTGCAACTTTACTGTTTGTGTTTTTTGTGTTTTCTTTTATTTCTTTCATTACTGTTTTAAATGGTTTTCTTGTTAAGATGGATTCTTTTAGTGTTTGTTTTGTTTGCTGGTACAATGGACAGCCCTGAAACCTGGCACTGTGGTTCCCTTTACAATTGTTACACTTTCTGTTTCCATTCGCCTTGTTGTAGTCGGTATCTGCCTTTGCCTTTTCACACTGTGTAGAAGGGTGATTACTGGAGCAGTACCTACAAACTGTTTTCCCCTTACAATTGTTCCTTCCGTGGCCGAATTTCAGACAGTTGGAGCACTGTAGCACAAAGGGAATGTAAGCTTCGGTGTGCTTCTTGGTTTTCCCAAATAGTAGCGTTTTAGGGGTTTCCCTCCCTTCTGCCGTTATTATAACAACTGGGGTTACAATACTCCCTTTCACCATTATTCTGTCCACGTGTACCAGCTTTATGTCTGGGTTATGTTTTGCGAGGATGTTCATAACTTCCTAGCTTGAAAGGGTAGTGTTTATCCCTTTTAACACACATCTACTGGTCTCTTTTGCTAGCTCTATCTTTACTTCTATGTCGTGTGCAAGAGTCACTGTTTTTGTTTCTACTTTGAGTTCCTCTAACATCTCTTTTATTCTGTCACTCTGAATTGGGGTAATTATTATGCCAAAATGAGTTTTGGAAATTTTGGCTATCGCCTTTTTGCCTAACACAGGATCAAGGATGTTTATAATTTTGTCTTCATCTAATGCCTTGATCTTGACAGCCTCACCAGCTACTTGCGTTATCTTTAAACGGCATATGTTTACTACATCTTTATTTTTGGGAGCTGCCTGGGTTGCTAGATGTCTTGAGTCTTTTTTGGTACTTTCATTGCTATTTTCTTGGTTAGTATTTTCTTCTAGTTTATCATGCCTGGTGTCCCTACCTTGGTTTTTAACTGCTTCTGCCCACGTTTTGCCTTACTTTGTTGTTTTTACTTCTGAGTCTCCTTTCAGTTTTTCCCCTATTGTCTCTATCCTGTCCGTTATTTCTGTGTCTCTGACTTCAGGGTTCGTGGTCCTGTTTTTTTCGGTCCGTTTTGATGTTTTGTCATTTTCAGATTTCTTGGCCCAAGCTTTTCCTTCCCCGGACTGTGCTCTGGTTATTGTTGGCATTTTTCTGCTTTTTAATTTGCTACTACTCTTTTATTTTGATGGTTGAATATTATTTTGTAATCTAAGGTTTTTGGGGTTTTTTTTTAAATTTTTTTTTCCTCACTACACTTCCTAAATTATACAGATATTTATAGCACTAGTTAAATAGTCCCTTAATACTTGATATTATCTGAAATAATCTACTACTTACTACAAACTACAAAGGAATTCACCACTTAAGTTATGTATATCAAGATGGCTGCCCGGTCTCACACCAGCAATTGCCACGTGGCGTTATTTAATTTCTATTATTTTTAATTATAATTCCTAAGTTATATTAATACTTCTAGCTACCAACTATCTAAAACTAACTGCACTAAGCTAATACTGAAGATAGATTTTAAACAAAAAATGTCAACTTATCTGGAAACTTGGGTAGTTCTGACCCGCTGCAGCAATGGTGGAGGCTTGATGAAGAGGTTGTGCGGTGTGTGTGTCTCCGTTTGTCGTTACAACAAACAATGTGTTTGTCTCCAGTTTTCCGATACGCTATTTATAAGCCTAACGCGGCCGTATCGGAGAGCAGTGACGTCACAGCTTAAGACTCGGCTGAAATTTCTTTCCGAAACAGCGATTTCATCCGATCTGTGCGTTGACTGAAACTTTCCCTCTCTCATCCTTGCCTTATATATTATCAATACTGTTCCATCTTATCTTGTTTTATACAGTCGATATCTCTCTATATTCCTATCCATGTAATTTCCCAAATTGTTATTTGTTGATTTTAATATTTAGAACAGAAGTGGGTTTACAGGCTTTCCGCGTAACTGTGGGCAGCCAAAATACGTATATATCTCCGTAAAGGATAACTTCCTACCGTTTCTTCTTATACACAGTTGTACACAATCCTTTCCTGGACTAAAATGTGAAATCCTTTTCACAATGATTCCATTATGCTTTTATTTATAACTGCCGATTTCGATGTATCGTCTACAGTTTGCCGATATACCGCCATTTTGATAGCGGCCGCTTTGTTGACAATCGATCGGTGACTTTAACTGTAAACTCCTCGACCACGTTTGCAATGTATTGAAACCAATTTTGCGACAACACATACACTCAGACATATATATATACATATATACTCATACATATACATACATATATGTGTGTATATATATATATATGTATGTATATATATATATATATATATATATATATATATATATATATATAATAATAATAATAATAATAATAATAGCCCCTTCAGTCATAACTGACTATGGGAATGCGCCCCTGAGGTGACAGCCCTCAGCTGCTTATTGTCCTGGTGCTCCTTTCGACGTTTTCTCCTCACCTCTGCTTCTTGTGTGAGCCTCTCTTCGCCCAATCTGAGGTGGCGCCGTAAATAGCATCGCCACTTAGTGCGATCGGCAGCTTCATCCTCCCATGTTGCTGGATCCATGTCCAGTGCCCTCATATCTCTCTTGCACACATCTTTGAACCTCAGCTGTGGTCGCCCAACTGTTCTCTTGCCATCTGCTAATTGTCCGTAGAAGATATCTTTTGGGATGCGACCATCATCCATGCGGCGAACATGGCCAAGCCAGCGAAGTCTGCGCTGTCTAAGAAGCGTATACATACTTTAAGGCCAACACGTGACAACACCTCGACATTTGTCACTTTATCTTTCCACGAGATGCCGAGGATGCGGCGTAGACACCGCAAATGGAAGGTATTGAGCCTTCTTTCTTGCTTAGCATAGGTCGTCCAGGTCTCGCTGCCATATAGGAGTGTGTGACGTACGTCTAAGTATGACAAATGAATTTCCCTGACTCGATGGATGATAACAGAATATTGGCCTCTCATAACTTTAGAACCCCTGATCATCTGTTGTAACTTTTACCGGCATGCAGCGGTACCATCAAAGAACAGGCTGATCTTCAGAATTCAACGTGGAGCGGCCGCGATCTAAAGAATCAGGGACATGCAGCTCACAGAGTTAGCTTCTCGGGAAATTTTCGCACTCTTATGCGAGCAGCCTGAGACGGAAGAAAATCGGTAGACCGGGGAAAACGTAGGAATCGCAACGTTTAACACATCGGCGAGGTACCCCGAATTTTGCTCAAGATCAAGAAAGGTGCGAAAATTTAACACGCCCCATTCAAGTTACATTCGAGAAGTATAAATAGAGAACTCCGATAAACTGCATTTTATCGTTCGCTCTGACAGAATCCTAGTTGCACTAGCATAGTCGGATCCCTGCTGGATTTCATCTACCTTCGTGACTATTGGAGTGTATTCTTTCTGTGCAGACGAACGATCATTCAACCTGCATCCCAGCAATTATTAACTATATACAGAGTTCTGCCAAACTCAATTTGATAACTCCAGTAACATATGAACTTTTTAAAGGCTAAACTTGTGGCGACCTGTAATGGGCCCCGCTCCTCTGAACGTAACTGAGAAAAAAGCCATTCAAGAAACACTTTAAAAATAGTAGTTCATATAGAGTCCTTAAAGGAAACTGGAAGCAGAACATATTTTATTCACTGCCCCTATTTGTGAAGAAAAAGCATCGATACCTGAACACTGTCTGTCACGCATATTCAGTGGATTTTAACCCCCCCCCCCCCACCCCCGAAGAAGAACTTACCTCAGTGTTTTCTTAACTTGTGACATTACGGAAAAAGGAAGTTATCTCCGCCAGCTGTGCCAATTTTAGGAACCACACCATACCTCACGCTTAGCCAAGTGCCTGTGCCTTTCTTTAGGAACTTTATCTAATAAACAAACAGTACCGTTAAACTTCAACGTCCAGCGATTTCGGGACACTTTGTTAACTTAAACAACCCGCAAAATCTGGGGCTGTACACGGAAGAAATTACTTTTACCTAAGCCAAGGTTTAGTGCTGTTTTTTGTGATGTATTTCCTATGAAGTGCCAGAATTCACCTTTCGGTAAGTCTGCGTGTGTGTTTGTTGGGATGGCCAGCCCTAGTGTGTTTTTTTTGAATGAAAGGAGATTTATCTTTTCTTTACCCTTTTAATTAGTTCGACCTTATACTAAGGTGCATTATATTCCTTGTACGGGATCTCTCCTAGTGGGATTGGGTAACTGTGTTCATTCCCCCCTCCCGTAAAATTTGTTGATTTAAAGGGAGACAATTGAGAACCCTAGCTTTCCTCTACCCCCCCCCCCCCCTTTTCTGTAACCCCTTGCCTCAGAGTAATAAATTTACCAGTGGGTTAAATTGCCTATCTCTGATCACCCCCCCCCCCCCCTTTCTTGTCTTTGGGACCGGGTTTTGTCTGTTAGTAGATATAAACGGGAAACGGTGGATGGGATATTTCTCCTCAAAACCCCCTCTTCCCTTATCATATTTTTATTCTGTAACTTTTTGATTTTTGACTGTAAATGTACAATTATGTGTGAGTCCTTTATGATAATAAAGGTATGAATATTTATTTGTGTTGGTTGTCGGTTGGCCTAAAACTCCAAACATTTCCATCTGTGTAGTTTGTATTCATGTACGTTGAGCGACAGAATCACCAAATCGGTGAGCGCACCTGAGCGACTGGAACTGACACAATTGTTTGTGCAGAAGAGAGATAGGAGTAGTCTGTGAGAAAACAGATATTGTCGTAATAAGAGACTGTCCTTGCTCCTTCCCAGCGCTTGTGAATCTACTACCTCATTCACCTAAATCCTTATTCTCACAGAGCCTTCAATATCACTTTACACTCTAAAGGGACCAATATTCATCAGCACCCTCTCAGATAAAAATTACGACAATATATGGTTAGCTCGTTCGAGATTCTGAACTTAGTTAAAATAGAGTGTGGTTGATTGTCTTTGTGAAGTAGGGTATAATCTTTAAAAGTATTACTTCCCCTAGACCAAGCCGTTCAGTATTTTGGGCCAACCACACAATAATTAAGACAGGTTTGTTTTTCCACAGGAACAGGCAGTTAGTGATAATAAAAGATTGTCACATTTGTATTCTCTGGCAGAGGGAATTGAAAATTTTGGTTATATAATTGCTGGGACTGCGTGATTGTTTTACAATCACTAAAGGTTATGAAGCGTTTGAGTTGAGCTAAGCTAAAGACGGATTGTTCTGATTTTTTAAAATTAAGTTAACTACGTCTCATCTCAAAAATTGTCTTCAGGGACGGAGTTTGTTGTTAGAGAATTAACATTTTCTGGGAAATTTTTTTTTTTCCTTTTAAATTGTTTAATATAAATTTTTCTCTACTGTTAGTAAGAGTAGATTCTTTTCTAGTGTAACTTACCATTTAATTGGCATAGTTGCTTGCGTTACGAGTCTTAAGTGACAATAATAGCGGCAATAAGTTAACACACGAGGTCATTCAGTAAATTTTTTACTTTGTTTTTCTCGTAGCGGCTTGGAGTTTTTCCCCTTCTTGTTCCATCTTACTATTCTCTAGTCTTAGAAGCATCCAGTTCTTTGACAATGGCTGAGAGAATTAGGATAAGATCCATTTTGAGACAGGAAGCGAAAGACTCAGGATTAGACACAGAAGCCGCGAATCTGTTTATCACCCAGGAACTGCAAATATATGACGCGGAGCAACAAAGAGCAGAAGCAGAGAGGAAGGAGGAGCAACAAAGAGCAGAAGCAGAGAGGAAGAAGAGAAACAAAGGGCAGAAGCTGAGAGGAAGGAAGAAAAAGAGAGAGAAGAGAGGGCAGAAGCTAGGAAGAAAGAAGCGGACGATCGTCAATTGGAACAGAAGAAAATTGAGGCAGAAATGGAAGCCCGCAGAGAGAGAGAGAAAGAGAGAGGGAAAGACAACATGAATTAGCGCTCAAGGCTTTAGAGAGTCGGAGTGCCTCTACTTCAAATAATGGAGAGCCGTCTTCGCCCCAGTCTCAAACAATGGATCTCTCCAGCACTCAGTCTGCCCAATTAACTGCGATGTCTTTCGCTTTAGAGTCTTTTCCTAGCCCTAACGGAAAAATTGACAGCTACCTAGAAAAATTCGAGAGACTCGCCAATCTTTATGGGTTAGAGAGTACCCGCTGTGCGCTCAAACTTTCAACGTCACTGAAAGGCAATGCTTATGACGTGTACACAAAGCTGGGACCGAATCAACATGATTACGACATGCTTAAGAAGGCCTTGCTAGAGCGGTTCGAAATGACCGCCCGAAAATTTCTGCAAATGTTCAGAAACAGCCGAAAAGAGAGCACGGAAACATTCCCCCAATTCTCTTCACGTCTCACGGGCTATTTGACAAAGTGCATTGAATTATCTGACCTACCTCTTACATATGAGGGACTACTTGAACTTGTTCTTGTGGAACAGATAAAGGCAACTATGTCAAACGAAACCCGTAGATTTTTGGCTGAACAGGGCGCAGTCAGGCTTGAGGACATACTCAATAAGGCCGAACGCTATACCAATGCAATGGCCGAACTTCCCAGCACTAAACGTAAACCCACAGATGAGCCATCTCGTAAACAAAATCTAGAGCAGTCATCCTATTCCTCTAATTCCTCTCAGAATTATAACCAACGAGAAAATAATACCCAGAGACCTCCCCAGGAAAAATCGAAATTCTACAAAACCCGATACCCCCCCAACAACAATTCTGATCAACCCACCAAGCCTACGTGGCAGCGCGGCCACCAAGGTCAAGGAAAAGGAAAGACCCCTACACCAGGAACGTCTGATCAGGGCAAACAAACCGGTCCAAACCGCGTTGGATGTTTGCATACAGCCTCGAAAGGTAGAGTCAATGTCAGTGATTCTCAACCTGAGGGGGACCGACCCTCAACTCGAGGAACTGTAATTTTGAATGGTACCTCAACCACTTGTCTCTTTGACACTGGATTAAGTTTTAGTTGTATTGTTGCTAGACACCTAGTCAAACCAGGTCAGGAGACAGAGGAAACCGTCAAACTTAGTGGAGTGTTTAAGAGTGATGCGCCCAGGACGCTGCCTATCGCACTGGTAGAAATACACTCTGATTTTGTCAGAGGAGTTATAAAAGCGGCCATTATGGATGATCCTATCTACCCAGTTACCCTGGGATGTAGATATGTGTTTATTGGGAGACCAAAGGAGCCGATTGTGGCAGCGGTAACCACAAGAGGGCAAGCCAAGAAGGAGAGGGAGCCTGCGCCAAATTTGTTGCCGAACGAACTGAAGGAGGCGCAACAAAAGGACCCTACTCTAGAGCTCTGCTTTAAAAAACTGCCCATGGCTAAGGACCCCAGACACAACGGAGACATCTTTTCTAAGGATGGCGTATTGTATCGTAGAACGGGAAACCCGGACACGGGGAATAACCAGCTCCTAGTTCCGACGCAGTACCGAAGCCAGATCTTAGAGATGGGGCACTCTCTTCCCTTTAGCGGACATATGGGACAAAACGCCACTATTCAGCGAATAAAAACCCACTATTGGTGGCCAGGAATGAACTCTGACATTGTCAGGTACGTGAAATCCTGCGCCCAGTGCCAACGGGTAGCACCCAAGCACTTGACACCCCCAGTACCTATGGGGCAAATGCCAATAGTAGGGACTCCATTTGAACGGGTTGCTGTCGACATTATTGGTCCTCTGGAAAAGACCAAAAGAAGGAACAGGTTCATCTTGACCTTAGTTGACACTTGCACTATGTGGGCCGAAGCTGTACCGCTAACATGCATAGATTCCAAGCATGTTGCAGAAGCCCTCGTGCAAAATTTTACACGGTTGGGATTCCCTCAACAAGTTTTGACGGACAATGGATCCCAATTCCGTAGCCTGTTAATGGAGGAGATCTTTAAGATCTTGAGGGCCAAACATATCCACACAAGTCCCTACCATCCGGCCGGAAATGGGCTCGTGGAACGTTTTAATGGCAGCCTCACCACCATGTTACGTAAGCTGGGTCAGGAGAAACCGGAAGACTGGGACCTATATATATCGGCTGCCTTATTCGCCTACCGAGAGGTTCCCCAAGCGTCTACGGGATTCCCGCCTGCTACACTTTTTTTGGCAGACCTATAAAGGGGCCATTAGAAGCCTTACTTCGGTCCCTGACAGACCAAAAGGCTGACGAGACAGTCGTCTCTGCAAGCAAGTATGTATCTGAGCTCAAGGAAAGGCTAAAGCTAGGATGGGATCTAGCTACAACCAACCTTACGAAAGCCCGCGCTAAACACGCTAAAAGATACAACAAAGCTGCAAAAGAGAGAGAGCTCCAACCAGGGGAGAAAGTTTTGTTGCTACTCCCAACCGGAAGCAATAAACTTCGCATCGGATGGCAAGGGCCGTTTACCGTCCTTAAAAAGATCTCACGTACCAATTACAAGATCTCCATCAAAGGAAAGGAGAAGGTCTTCCACATAAATCTGCTAAAGAAATATTTGGAAAGACCGGTGCCATCCTCCGAGCATCTCCTGGCTGTCGCCATAGCAACGGAAGACGAGGAAGATGATGATGGTTGCATGGAGTATCCACTGCAACCCACAGAATCCTTTAAAGATGTCAAGTTCGGCGACAATCTCTCACCTGAACAACAAACAGAAACCAGGGCTCTACTAAAACAGTACAGTGCAGTCTTAACGGATGTACCTGGTCGAACAAATCTCATTGAATTTGATATGAAATTAACAAACGAGACCCCTGTTCAAACCAGAGTTTACCCCATCCCGTACGCTAAAGCGGATGCACTTCGCGGAGAAATAGACAAGCTGCGTCAGGCAGGAATTATCAGTGAGTCTACATCTCCTTACAGCTCGAGTGTAGTGCTGTTGCAGAAGCCCAATAAGGAAGTTCGGCTGTGCATTGATTACAGGTTGCTAAACGCTGTAACGGAATTCCAGCCCGAACCTCTCCAAACTGTTTCTGAGTTGTTCACCAAGCTCAGCAAAGCAAAGATCTTCTCCAAGATTGACCCAGTAAAGGTTATTATCAAATACCAGTCAAGGAGGAAATTAAACCTTTGTTAGCTTTCAGCACTAGCGAAGGACATTACACATTTAATGTGATGCCGTTCGGTTTGCATAACGCACCAGGAGTGTTCACCAGGATGATGAGGAAGCTTCTAGAGCCTTTGCAAAGTCCCCATATCCATAATTTCATGGATGACATACTAATTGCATCGGAAACCTATGAAGAACATATTGCTACGGTTGCTATGCTCCTCAGGAGACTACAGGAAACGGGTCTCACAGCCAGACCTAGCAAATGTCTCATCGGGTTTGAACAGTTAGACTTCCTGGGGCATACTATTTCTCACGGATGCAGTTGGCCTATTAAGAAGAACGTGGAGAAAATTGTGGCAGCAAAAAGACCCCGAACGAAGAAAGACGTACGTTCCTTCATATCGCTATGTGCATACTATCAGAAATACATCCAGAACTTCAACGGACTGACAGCACCTCTGACTGACCTCACCAAGAAAGGTTGTCCTGATAAGGTCATATGGGATCAAAAGTGCGAACACGCGTATAGCACTTTGAAAGGACAGTTGTCGGCATACCCCATCCTAAGGTTACCTGACCTTAAGAAACCTTTCATACTGAGAGTTGACGCGTCAGGTCAGGGCATCGGGTCAACATTGCTGCAAGCCGATGACAGTGACCTGAACATGCTATTTCCAGTTGCCTATGGCAGTCGGAAACTGAATAAAGCGGAACGCAACTACAGTGTCGTTGAAAGAGAATGTCTCGCTCTGATTCATGGCATCAGACGCCATCATGAGTTTCTGTATGGTACTTCTTTCACGGTGCAAACAGACCATGCTCCACTAGCTTTCCTGGGTGCCAAGAAGGAATTCAACGCAAGGATAATGCGTTGGGCCTTGCTATTGAGTGTTTATTCCTTCAAAGTGGAATATATTCCAGGAAAACAGAATGTCGGAGCTGACTTCTTGAGTAGAAACTGGACCACGGAGGAAGAGGAGAAATCGACGATGCTAATCACCCTAAAACTACCGATCAGGGCAGCTTCATTGTCATAAATTAAACATGAAAACGAGTTTCCATGTCTCAAAAGTGGGGACGATTGTGACGTACGTCTAAGTATGACAAATGAATTTCCCTGACTCGATGGATGATAACAGAATATTGGCCTCTCATAACTTTAGAACCCCTGATCATCTGTTGTAACTTTTACCGGCATGCAGCGGTACCATCAAAGAACAGGCTGATCTTCAGAATTCAACGGGGAGCGGCCGCGATCTAAAGAATCAGGGACTTGCAGCTCACAGAGTTAGCTTCTCGGGAAATTTTCGCACTCTTATGCGAGCAGCCTGAGACGGAAGAAAATCGGTAGACCGGGGAAAACGTAGGAATCGCAACGTTTAACACATCGGCGAGGTACCCCGAATTTTGCTCAAGATCAAGAAAGGTGCGAAAATTTAACACGCCCCATTCAAGTTACATTCGAGAAGTATAAATAGAGAACTCCGATAAACTGCATCTTATCATTCGCTCTGACAGAATTCTAGTTGCACTAGCTTAGTCGGATCCCTGGGATTTATCTACCTTCGTGACTATTGGAGTGTATTCTTTATGTGCAGTACGAACGATCATTCAACCTGCATCCCAGCAATTTATTAACTATATTACAGAGTTCTGCCAAACTCAATTTGATAACTCCAGGTAACTATATGAACTTTTTTAAGGCTTTAACTTGTGGCGACCTGTAAGGGGCCCGCTCCTCTGAACGTAACTGAGAAAAAGCCATTCAAGAAACCACTTTAAATACTAGTTAGTTCATATAGAGTCCTTAAAGGAAACTGGAAGCAGAACATATTTTATTCACTGCCCCTATTTGTGAAGAAAAAGCATCGATTTCGAACACTGTCTGTCACGCATATTCAGTGGATTTTAACCCCCCCCCCCCCCCACCCCCGAAGAAGAACTTACCTCAGTGTTTTCTTAACTTGTGACATTACGGAAAAAGGAAGTTATCTCCGCCAGCTGTGCCAATTTTAGGAACCACACCATACCTCACGCTTAGCCAAGTGCCTGTGCCTTTCTTTAGGAACTTTATCTAATAAACAAACAGTACCGTTAAACTTCAACGTCCAGCGATTTCGGGACACTTTGTTAACTTAAACAACCCGCAAAATCTGGGGCTGTACACGGAAGAAATTACTTTTACCTAAGCCAAGGTTTAGTGCTGTTTTTTGTGATGTATTTCCTATGAAGTGCCAGAATTCACCTTTCGGTAAGTCTGCGTCTGTGTTTGTTGGGATGGCCAGCCCTAGTGTGTTTTTTTGAATGAAAGGAGATTTATCTTTTCTTTACCCTTTTAATTAGTTCGACCTTATACTAAGGTGCATTATATTCCTTGTACGGGATCTCTCCTAGTGGGATTGGGTAACTGTGTTCATTCCCCCCTCCCGTAAAATTTGTTGATTTAAAGGGAGACAATTGAGAACCCTAGCTTTCCTCTACACCCCCCCCCTTTTCTGTAACCCCTTGCCTCAGAGTAATAAATTTACCAGTGGGTTAAATTGCCTATCTCTGATCACCCCCCCCCCCTTTCTTGTCTTTGGGACCGGGTTTTGTCTGTTAGTAGATATAAACGGGAAACGGTGGATGGGATATTTCTCCTCAAAACCCCCTCTTCCCTTAGCATATTTGTATTCTGTAACCTTTGATTTTTGACTGTAAATGTACAATTATGTGTGAGTCCTTTATGATAATAAAGGTATGAATATTTATTTGTGTTGGTTGTCGGTTGGCCTAAAACTCCAAACATTTCCATCTGTGTAGTTTGTATTCATGTACGTTGAGCGACAGAATCACCAAATCGGTGAGCGCGCCTGAGCGACTGGAACTGACACAATTGTTTGTGCAGAAGAGAGATAGGAGTAGTCTGTGAGAAAACAGATATTGTCGTAATAAGAGACTGTCCTTGCTCCTTCCCAGCGCTTGTGAATCTACTACCTCATTCACCTAAATCCTTATTCTCACAGAGCCTTCAATATCACTTTACACTCTAAAGGGACCAATATTCATCAGCACCCTCTCAGATAAAAATTACGACAGAGTGTGCTGGTGACCAGGCATTATATACCGCAGCTTTGGTCTTCATTGTGAGTTTAGAGTTTCCCCAAACACGCGATGTGAGGCGGGCAAAGGTAGCTGCAGCTTTGCCAATGCGGCTGTCGATTTCTGTATCCAGTGAGAGTTTGTCATTGATGGTAGACCCTAGGTATGTGAAGTGGTGCACCACTGCCAATTCATAGTTATCGATAGTGATAACTGGTGCAGCACCCACATCCTGACTCAGCACATTCGTTTTCTTTAGACTTATTGTGAGGCCAAAGTCCTTGCATGCTTTAGTGAAGCGATTCATCAAGCTCTGAAGCTCCTGTTGGCTTTAAGTGACGACTGCAGCATCGTCAGCGAACAACAAGTCTCTTATAGTGACCCTTCTGATTTTTGTTTTTGCCTTCAGCCTTGAAAGATTAAACAGACGGCCATCTGACCTAGTGTGAAGGCATATTCCTTCAGTTGCATCTCTGAATGCATGTTTCAAGAGTAAGGCAAAGAAGATTCCGAAGAGGGTCGGAGCCAGAACACAGCCTTGTTTAACGCCACTTCGTATATCAAAGGGCTGTGACGTGCTTCCAGCATATTGGACTGTTCCCTTCATGCCGTCATGGAATGACTTAATCATTTCCAGCATTTTAGAAGGGCAGCCTATTTTCAGGAGGATTTTAAAGAGTCCATCCCTACTAACCAGGTCGAATGCTTTTGTGAGGTCTATAAAGGCGATATATAATGGTCTTTTCTGCTCTCTTGATTTTTCCTGAAGCTGGCGGAGAGAGAAGATCATGTCTGTTGTTGATCTGCCAGCTCGGAATCCACACTGTGACTCTGGATATATGCGCTCAGCTAACTTGTGTAGTCGCATTAAGATGACTTTGGCAAAAACTTACCACAATACTAAGAAGAGAGATGCCTCTGTAGTTATTGCAATCACTTCTGTCTCCTTTATTTTTATACAGTGTTACAATCTTGGCATCTCGCATGTCTTGAGGAATAGTTGTCTCTTCCCAGCACTGGCACAGCATCCTATGCAGGGAATACTAAGAAGAGATGCCTCTGTAGTTATTGCAATCACTTCTGTCTCCTTTATTTTTATACAGTGTTACAATCTTGGCATCTCGCATGTCTTGAGGAATAGTTGTCTCTTCCCAGCACTGGCACAGCATCCTATGCAGGGGATGTAATAGCGTGCTCTTACAGCATTTGATTAAATCAGGAGGAATCCCATCACTGCCTGGTGCTTTGCCAGAGGCCAAGCTATCAATGGCCTTGCTGAGTTCCTCTAATGTTGGTTCGGCATCCAGCTCTTCCATAGTTGGCAGACTGTTGACACCATCAAGGGCTGCAGGCGTAACGGTATTGTCTCTAGCGTAAAGCTCAGAGTAGTGCTCGACCCATCTCTCCATCTGCTTACCCTTATCGGTTAGCTTCTCTCCGCTGATGGTTTTTAGCGGTGCCGTCTTACTTTTATGGGGGCCAAGTGCTTTCTTTATACCGTCATACATTTGTCTAATGTTGCCTGTTTGCGCTGCGATCTGGATGCTCTCACTGAGAGGGAGCCAGTAGTCATTTGCACAGCGTCGAGCAGTTTGTTGAACTTTGCTTCTCGTAGCCCTCAGGATCTGTAGGGTTCTGGCACTCGGTGAACGTTTGTATTCATTCATAGCACTGCGCTTAGCTTCAATGACAGGTGCCATCACATCTGATGAAGCATCAAACCAGTCATTTGACTTTGCTGTTTTCTTACCAAAGGTGGCAAGTGCAGTACTTTGAATGGTGTTCCGTAGATGCTCCCAGTTCTCTGTAATAGTATCACCATGCTGAGGGCTACTGAGCACTTTCTCGAAGGTCGCAGTGAATTGAGCGATCATGAAGGGGTCTGACATCTTGCTGGTATCAATGAGTGGTTTCCCTTCATGTCTGACACGATAGAGTTTTCTTGGTTGTGCTCTGATTTTGCAGCAAACCAAGGAGTGATCTGTATCACAGTCTGCACTATGGTACGAGCGCGTGGAGAGCACAGACCTGAGGAGTGGCCTTCTGACGAGAATCAGGTCAAGTTGGTGCCAGTGCTTGGATGGTGGGTGTCTCCATGACACCTTATGCTGGGGTTTTGTCTGAAAGTAGGTGTTGGTCACGCAGAGGTCATGGTGGACGCACAACTCTAAGAGCCGTTGTCCATTTTCATTCATCTTGCCAATACCAAACCTGCCCAGACACGAAGGCCATGAAACATTATCGGCACCCACTCTAGCGTTAAAGTCACCAAGGAGAACAAGCTGTTCTTGCCTAGGTATGCTTTTGATAATTGCTGTTAGATTCTCGTAGAACTCATCTTTAGCTTCTGAGGCAGAGTACAGAGTAGGAGCATACACACTGACAAGGGTGATGGGACCTGTGCTAGTTTGCAGGCGGAGCGTTAACAGGCGTTCTGATCCATTCTCGCCTGGTTCAACCATTTTAGTTAGCGATTTTTTGACCGCAAAACCTACTCCGTGTTCTCTAGCTTTATTAAGATCTTTCCCTTGCCAATAAAATGTGTAGTCCTTCTCGCTCACCATTCCAGAGCCCTCCAGGCGCGTTTCCTGAAGTGCAGCTATATCCACCTGAAGTCGTTTAAGCTCATCATTAATTATGGCTGTCTTCCTTACATCGTTTACATCCTGTAGGTTTTCGGATAGTCCAGTCAACATAGTCCGGACGTTCCAGCATCCCAATCTGAGAGTTTGCTTATTTCTATTTTTTCGATAATTGCTTGGTGCAAAATTTTCTGTCCACAGTTCGGGTTTGACCCTAATCCCCATGCACCCAATGGGGAAAGCAGACAGTGGCGGGACAACACCTTATTGACTGGGGCTGCCCAGCTTGAAGCGGGCGGTAGCTGTCCAGTGAGATCCTAGAACCTCTCCCACTGTCGGAAGTAGCCCCTGGCGCCATGCCCTACGCCAATTGGGCAAAATGCTTATAACCGGTAACTGCTACTTCCCGTGTTTTGCCGACACCTATAGGGTGAAGCTGGAGTGTCCTCTCCAGGGCGCGAGCTTGGGCACAGTTATATGGAGATCAAGCTGTTGCCCATGCAGCATGTTCCCCCTCTCCACACAGCCGGTAGATCCAAAGGAACGGCAGTAGCCGATACAGTTTGGTACCAGCCATGTCGCAGGAGTTGCCAGAATAATGTCGAATCGACATTAGACTGCCTTAGGGACTCCGACTCCGGATTTATCCTCAGGGTTTACTCCCGAAGCCAATTCCATAAATTGATATTCCCGCAAGGCAGCGGTGGTTTGAATTCAGAGTTCCTTCTCTTAGATAAGCTACCAACCAAGGATCACGAGCCCTATCTGCCCGAAGCTGCTGGTTTTAAGGCGCCAGTCGCTCGCCTTTGCCCCTTCTCCCGTCAGTGGAAACAGTTCCGCCGGGCTCAAATTGAGCCACACGTGAAGGCCGGGAGCTGGACTTGGTTGTCAGAGGCTGTTTGAGGCGCGTGCCATAGAAGTATTTTATCTGCAGTGAGAGCTTATCCTCACTACAACTCCCGGCAATAACAACCTTTGGAACCATATATATATATATATATATATATATATATATATATATATATATATATATATATATATATATATATATATACACGCACGCACATATATATATATATATATGTGTGTGTGTGTGTGTGTAATATATATATATCGTTGCTTATTACATCAAATTACAAACATGCGCATTATTAAAATACAAGGCCTTTATTTTTGAATGAACTCCAAATTTATTGTTTCTGCTTTTTTTTAAAGAGATGAGACCTTTTTTTTTGTGTTAATGTTTATTACATGAGAAATGAGAAATAAAATATTACATAACTTAACCATATTTTTTTTTTTTAATGACATAAAAATGTACTTTTATTCACACTCTTCTTTCATGGAAGATAAAATCAAAGAAACACTATTATACATTAAGAATTAGCTTAATCTCAAAAGGGGTTGGAGAAGGTCATGCTATCAATCCACTCCTCTCGTACAGCTGAGATTCTTGTAGGACATGTTCTACTATTTGCTTGTCTTCCCCATATGTACTATGTCCATCTGCCCAATTTTTAAAATATGTCGGAGAGATGGTATTTCAATCTGCAAGGGCTATCTCTTGATTTCTTCCTGGCATGTAGTAGTATGCTTCTGTTTTATCCGATTCCTTCCATTCTGAAGCTGTAAAGTTGTATGTCTGTGTTGCTACCATGACAGAACCCTGCCCAGGAATTCCTCCCACATTTTTTTTTTTATTGAACCAATGTTGGCCAATAATGATATATATATATATATATATATATATATATATATATATATATATATATATATATATATATATATATATATATATATATATATATATATATATATATATATATATATATATATATATATATATATATATATATATTTTTTTTTTTTCTATAACCAGCGGCACTCGAGCTTTCCGGCTCTTTCGGCCCAATGACATGTCATTGCGAGGCTGGGGGGTCAGTGGACTTTCCTTCCAACCCGGTCAGGAGCTTCGTTCCTTCCCATCCACACGGGATTTATGTGCAGGAGCCGTTCAGATTATTCAGTCAAATTTCCGGTCGTAAACATTTCTTCAAACGCCGACGGCCGGGTTTGAACCATGAACACCTGGTAGCCAGTACAACGTCGTAGCCATTACACCAGCGCGGCTCCCAATAATGATATATACCTGTCACAAAAAGTAGGGGATATTGAATTTAGAAGTTATCCAAAGACAATATATTTCAAATTAGTGCATTTATTCCTTCGTACAAGTAAACTTGAGCATCATAACAACACATCTGCGGTATAAGAAGTGTTATGGCTTTACTCACATGATTTTAGTCGCACTGGCAACCAAGGTGGGGTAGGTACTTCATTTTCACAAAAATATTCCAATTTGTCTAAAACGTGTAGGGTCCCCGTTTGCCGCTAAACATGCATTGCAATGACGTCCCATACTGCAAATAAGCCTTCTGATGTTGTCTTGAGGAATTCTCTGCCACTCCTGCTGAAGGGCCTGGGCTAACTGCTGAAGAGTCTGTGGAGCGGCTGGACGTTGTTGGACGCGGCTATTCAGGAGATCCCACAAATGCTCAATAGGAGACAGGTCGGGGGACATCGGCGGCCACGGTAACGTTCGGATATGCTGTATCTGAAGGTGATCTTGGACGACGCGAGCACGGTGAGGACGTGCATTGTCATCCTGGAAGATGAAATCTGGTCCGTGCCGTTGAGCAAATGGCACAACGATAGGCTCGATGATGTTGTCACGGTAGTAGAGCCCTGTGATATTGACCTGCCATATGTGAAGGTCAGTCCTGTCATTCATACAGATGCCTGCCCACATCATTATACTGCCACCTCCATAACGGTTGTGTGCAACAGTTGCAGGAGGCTGGTAACGCTTACCTCGCCGTCGCCAGACACGTATTCGACGATCATGAAAATCCAAAACGAAACGGGACTCATCAGAAAACATCATTGATGCCCACTGTTGATTTGTCCACCGATTAGGACGTTGGCACCAATCCATTCTTGCTCGCCTGTGTTGTGGTGACATGGGCTAAGCTACAAACGGTCAGCGTGAGGCCAGTTGCACTTGGTGCAAACGGTTTCGTACTGTCTGAGTTGAGTCCCGGATCCCAGTGGTCTGTTGAAGGTGTTGCTGAAGTTGAGTAGCATTTAGAGTCCGAGTTCTGAGGGCCTGAGTAACAAGAAGTTGGTCTTGGCGGCGTGTAGTGACTCTTGGGCGGCAAGTCCGAGGCAGATCAGCCACGGTGCGGAAATTTTGATACCTGTTCCACAGTCTGCTGACAACTGACTGTGAAACATTGAGGTTTCGAGCAACATTCACTTGCCGACTTCCGGTTTGCAACATGCCTATGCCTAACCATCTCTGCTGTTCTGTCAAACGTTCCGTGACGAAGAAAAGAAATTTTATCTGTTGCAGAGTCTTTTTATACCTGTCCATGGTGAGTAGTGTTCATCAAACCCGAGATACACGCATTAAAAAAAAAAAAAATAATGTGTGAACTTTACGGATGGGCCCCACCTCTGTTCTTAGGATTGGTTTACTCATCACGAGTCACCAGGTCAACATGATATTGCACGTGAGAGTGGAGAAGAGCGTGCTCGATATGTCCATACAACCATTAAAATACGAAATCCACTCTTTTGTAAAATAATACATACCATCTTAAAATGTCCCCTACTTTTTGTGAGTAGTATACATTTTCCCGTTACCCTCATTCCTTCTATCCTAAAATCTTTATTACTGTTATTTACAAAACAAAATAACCATAAGTCGTAAGATGTGAATCGTCATCATTTTCCTGTTTACTCCTTTTGGAGCATGGAGCCACCATGGCAGCGGGTCCCCATGCAGGAAGCCGGCAGTAGTATTCAATGTACGCTACGGGTATAATTGTGGTGGAGGGGCGTGACTTTTATATAAGGAAATGTGGTGGAGGAGCGTGGTGGTGGAGCTGACTTTTTATATAAGGAAAATGTGGCGGAGGAGCGTGGTGGTGGAGAGGTCTTTTATATAGCAATATGTACGTTCAATAACGGCGGGCGTGTTGTGTGTAGGTTGTTGTGTGTTGTTGTTTATACAAAACAGTTATATTACAACAATTAGACAATATTTATGTTACAACAGTTAGACGATATTTATATGACAACAGGTAGACATATATTTACATATATTACAACAGTTAGACTATATATATATATATATATATATATATATATATATATATATATATATATATATATATATATATATATATATATATATATATATATATATATATATATATATATATATATATATAAGAAAAAACTCTAAATACATTTTATATATATTTATTGACAAAATTAGTTGGTCTACGAGTAGTGTAGGGTGACGTCTAACCTCACTACTACGGTCGTGCCGGCCATACGCCTAGGAGCTCTCAGAGTCTGAGTACAGTCTTGTCCTGTGGGGGGGTGACGATGTATGTTGGGGTGTAGCTTTCGGTTGTAGGTTAGGGGGATTTTTATGTGTTGTGTTATTGTTTTGTTATGTGTGTTGGTCAGGGCCGGATTAAGCTAGTACGGGGCCTGTATCATATGTTAAGAAAGGGGCCTATATTAAAAAAAAACAATAAAACAACACAAATATATTTGAACAGATACATTTTTAATTTGCATAGTAATTATCGTTATCAAATGTAACAACACAGTCAACATTACTGTTTAAATATTAATTTTTCTACATTTAGCATGAGCAAATTTGTTGATGATATAGGATGTATCAATTTCACGCAGAAGTTTATGTTCAATGCTCATTACTATGAGATTGTTCAATCTCTTTTGACCCATGGTGCTCCTTAGTTCATTTTTAATAAGTTTCAGTTTTGAAAATGATCGTTCTCCACTGCAGTTGGTTACCATTAGTGACAAATAGATGCGCAAGGCGATTTCTACATTTGGAAAACAAGACTCCAAAGAATTGTCAATTATCAAACGGTAAAACTGTAACTCTACAAGGTCTAGAGTAGTGCCAATATGAGAAGCAAGATCAGTTTTCAACAGTTCTGTAAACTGCTCACGTTCTTCACAAAGACTTTCTTCCAGATCTTCCGGATATGATTTAATAAGATTCGATGATCTCGTTACCACCTCTTCAGGTGTAAACGACTGTAACTGACGAAGGAATCCAAATACATCATTCAACTTTTGATAAGCTTTCTGGCGTTTTGACAAGACAGAGAGCAAGCTATCAATAAGGACAAGAAATGTTCGGCTTTTAAACTGCTGAGAAGGCGTTTGAGATTCAACAAGTGGATCAAGTGTGCTGGAACCACTGAAATCATCATACTCTCGATTTTGTTTGTGTTTTCTTCGAGTTTGTTCTTGATAATGTTCACATACAGTCAGATCCTTGGCTTTTTGCTCTATGTCTGCAAAAGTAGACCGCATAGCTTGAATATACCGCCGCAGGGATTCATAGAGTGCACAAGCTGTATTCAAATCTTGGTCAGAAGATTGCAAAGAAGGATTGGTCATTTGAAAACGCTGTAATACTTGATCCCACAGTATGATCATTACTCCTGTTTCTAACTTCATCATGGTTGAAAATAGACCACGAGCCTGTTGACGACACTCTGCTTTCTGATCACTGTTATCTGAAATATTATCCAAGACTTGTTTTATTGCAGAAAAGCTGTGTAAAAGTGCTTTTGTTGCATCTGCCCGAGCGGACCACCTGGTATCTGACAGTCTTTTCACAAAGGGCAAATGGGACTTATTATGAGTACTGCCTGCACATAATGCAGTAGAAAGGAGACTCCTACCGGTAGGTAGAAGCAGAAAAGAAGGTGTACAGGCTTTCAACAAATCCAAAGAAAATGACTGCTTCTTGACAACCTTCAGCAGCACATTTTCCAACCAAATTTAGTGAATGTGCAAAATACGGAATGTAATGCGCAAACTTATTCATCTCTTTAATTCGTACTTGTAATCCTATAAACTTGCCACTCATGTTGCTGGCGATGTCATAACTTTGACCACGGCAGTCTTTAATATCAATGTCATTTGCCTTTAAAAAATTAAGTAGACTTTTAGTAAGCTGTTCAGCACTATGACCTTCCATATCCAAAAATGTCACAAATCTTTCAACTGGTCCAGATGGCAAAACATGGTGCAGAGTCAAAGTCAGCTGGTCCATATTAGATATATCTGGAGTAGAATTCAATGAAACGTAATAATACTTGTATTTCTTCACTTCACAGAGAATGTGATCCAGTATGCTGGATCCAATCAGATTGATGAATTCCTCACACGCTGTTTTAGATAGATGTAATGTATGTCCAAATCCTTTGTTTGCATGAGTCCTTATATGCTCTGCCAGAGAAGGGTCAAACTTGGCCAGTAGTTCTAACAACCCTAAGTAATTCCCGTTATAAGGGGACCCAACAATTTCATCACTGCCACGAAATGAAAGGCCTCGTTCTGCTAAAAACTTCACAACTTCAATTATTCGCTCTAGAAGTTTGTGCCAATACTTTTCTTGAATGTCCATTTGTTTCACAAGTTGGGAATCGACGCGTTCACCTTTGTTTTTACTCATCAACAGTCAAATTAAAGTTTGTCTATGTGAGGAGCTTTCTTCATGTTGACGCAATAGATTGCTTGCATTTTTCCAGTCATTAAACCCTTCCACAGTAAATTTTGATGAACATTCTGAACTCATAAGCTTGCATGGGAAACAGAACACGCGCCCTTTACTTTCTGAATAGCATAACCATTTTCTTGCATCTTGCTTGTTTGTAAGTTTATGAATATGTGCAAAATAAGATTTCTGACAGTATCGAGTTTTCTTTTCAGTGTCATACAATCGCACGGATGAAGAGAAGGCACAATCAACATGTTGACATTTTTCACTTACCTTGGATATCCAATATTCACGCTCACAGTCATCTATGATGTTCGGCCAGTCACCAATATCATTAGAGTACTCCTTCGTTTCACTTATTCTTTCACATTCAGACTCAGTGTATACTGGGTTTTGCTGTATGTTTTCTTCTGCACAGCCTGCACTAGTACTAGTTGTTCCTGTATTTCCAGCTTCAGCGGTTAGAGTACCTCCACCATGAACATCAAAATATTCTGTCAGGTTACGTGTTTTTGATATCACAAGTTGATCTCTTCTTTCTTTTTCTTCCTTCTTTTTTTTACGTTTTTCACTTCCAGAAGGTAAATTACGCCCAATATCTCTGTGTCTACTGCTCATTTTTTGAGTGTTCTACCCTTACAAATCAAGAAATTTTAATCAAGATCGAAAGAGAGGGCGAGCACGCCGTATACCTCAATTAAAACAGGAAGTTTCCGTTTCCTAAATTCTAGTTTTTGATGTTAATGCAAATTCATTTCACAAAGAACGAAACAAAATTAAAGGGGCAGTCGCATAGAGCCAAAAACGTGGCTTCCGTCCAAACGTGACCAAATTTTCAACGCCCCTTAAATGGCTTCCGTCCGCAAACAGTTAAGATAAAAATAATGAATAGTCACACTAAGTCACCCTCTTATGCTCTTTCTCTCACAATATCGTGGCATCAAATGAAAAGGCGCTAAAGATGGCATAAATCATAAAATCATTGGTTTAACGATCGTATTAGAAGATTATCAAAAACATTATGTACATATTTAATTTCGCGGGGCCCCTAAAAGCGCGGGGTCCGTAGCATATGCTACTTTTGCTACTACGTTAATCCGGCTCTGGTGTTGGTGTGTTTGTTTATACATATATACATACAATACATATAAAAAATATAAAAAATCGATAATGACGGAAAATTTTTAAAAAAATCGATAATGTTGCATTAGGTTACTAAGAGGGTTTTTGAAGCGAGTGGAGCATTTTTGTGCTGGCGTGCGTGACGACGTATGTTGCGATGTAGCTGGCGGGGTGGGTTAGGGATTTTTGTGTGTGTGTGACTCAGCAGTGTGTTGGGGTGTTTTGGGAGTGAAGTGTTAGAGACGTGACTAGGTGCAGCATGAAAAGGTTGGAATGCCGTGTTAGAGCCTTTACTAGGACCAGCATTCAGAGGTGGGAGTGAAGTGTTAGAGACATGATGATAAAGGCGTGTCTTTGTTTTGATGTTACTGCATTCATAAAGTTATACTGGACCCGTAAAAGAACGGTCAACTCGTCCCGACACAGTGCTGACATCGAGTGAGAATGTAGATGTAAAGGACGCGAATGTGTGTACAGTTCTGTTGAGTTGACAAGTCACTCACTCAATCATAAGCAGAAGTCAGTGAAGGGTAGATTGCTAATGACGTTTCATACATTTAATAGTGGACGTACACTTCGACATCACGATTACAGTCATTTGAACAGGCTGGCACAAAAATCATCGTATACTTGAAAAATGGGTGACAATATCAGATGTGCATTTATGTAGTGGTATATATAAGGGAACGATAGTAGGCAAACACACAATATTCTGGTTGTCTATCATCTCATGCTTCGACTGACTAATCGCGTCAGTAAAGGTGGATACATAAACATCAACAATGGTTCACTGTCAGAACCTTCCATCGGCTAAGTTTCTCAAGCCGTGCATTCATCGAAAGTTTAGAGCAACAATGTCAAACCACAGTAGTGGGTTTTTCATAAAATGGAAATCTCTGTACCGTCGTCAGATAATAAGACCCCTTTCTGTACCCCGACGATGGTCCGCTTACAATGGCGGGATAATGGCTCTCCTCCGTGAGCTTCGCTCACCCAGGATGGAGAATTATTAAGCAGAATTAATTCGTTTTTTTCATACGTAAATGTCCTCATTGGGCTCCTATACATTCCTGCTATCAGTAAGGCTGGTTACATCAAATAGATAATACGTCATCTTCATCTGTAGTCAATAATGATAGATGTGCGATAATACGTCTTCATCTAGGCTTCAGTAAAAAGTTCAGCAACAAAAAAAGGGTATGGTTTTACCTGGCTTTAGGAAAACACATACACATGAACCACACACGCCATTCCTTGGCGTTAATAAAGAACATTAGGAGATTCTCTGACATTACAGTCATCCAGAGAAACAATCTCCTTCCAAGAACAAATCACAGAGATCAACGTTCCAACTTTCTAATAGACCAGCCATAGCAGCGACGACATGACAGCCTTTTTGTCGACACCCCGAATCGTTGCATGCCTAGAAAAGACTTTCACCCCCAGAGTTTAGCTCACAAAATAGTCCGACATAGAAATACAAAGATACAAAGATATAAGACCGAATCACCTTAAATAGACAAGGAATAAATATAAATTCGGGCCATAAACATTTTAAGCAAGACCCATCTATTCCAAAACATACCAGAAGCGAACTGACGTAAAACTAGTATTCCTACGCCAGATCGAAACACAAGAACAGATAACCCATATAACCGAATACAACATCGACCAATCAGGGTTCTGACCATTGGGCTAAGAGTCATTGATTCTCAAATAAATACTTTTCATCAGACAAATAGTTATACTTTACATTTGTATGCCTACCGACAGTAATCTGTGCGTCACAGACTAATATGTGCGCAACAGACTACCACACCCGCCGGAAAAAAAAATGAAAATCATGTTTTTCATCTAATAGCAACATACAATAGGCTCACGACGCATGTATAATGCGCAGATGAGGAATATTGGCGATTTATAACGCCAAATTAAGGCAAAGTCGAAGTATAGATCGACCCGGTGAGAATATATCTCAACATCTCAGAGAAACTATTTCTCTAAGTAAAAATATTTCCAGGGAGGTGTCACCAACGCATACTACAATACTGGCAATGACACAATGCATACAATAATTTCAATCACAATTTCATATTAAGTACCATAAGTTCATGATTGACAAAAGAAAAATCATCAAATGAGCAGCGGTGAATATACATTAGTGATCCGCATGATGTTTATACCATCACCATATCATATATTACAAATGTGTACATATTTTGATATAGAAAAAAAATAACTGTTGTAAAGTTAGACACATTAAAAAGTCCAAGATTTAACAGTTAGGTGGAGTCATGTGTGCATTTAGACAGAGTGTCTGCCATTACATTTTCTGAACAACGGATAGCTCGCACCGACAAATGAAAAGGTTGAAGAGCAATGGCATATCGAGTTGATCTGGAGCTCTTCAAGTTTTTACTTTGAATAGCTGTAAAAGCTTTCTGGTCAGTTTCCACTATGAAATGCGCGCCAAGAAGGAATCTTTGAAGTTTGAGAATTGACCAAACCATCGCCAAAAGTTCACGGTCTAAAACCGAGTAATTCCTTTCTGCCGCATTAAGTTTTCGTGAGATATACATTACAGGATGCAGAGTTTCAGAGTACTCTTGCATTAGTGCCGCTCAAATCCCAGTGGATGAAGCGTCACTACGAAGAAGAAATGTCTTATCTGTAGTAGGTAACACTAAAATAGGTGGTGTTGAAAACAAAGTTTTAATCTTATCCAAAGAGGATTGGCATTCCTGAGACCAGTGGACCATATTAGGGGACCCTTTCTTTAGTAGCGAAGAAAGCAGTGCCATGATAGAGGATAGATTCTGAATGAATCGTCCATAAAATTGTATAAGACCTAATAGACTTCTCACTTGCTTTTTAGTCTTAGGAATAGAGATGTTAAGTATTTTACTGGTATTATGGTCCTCTGTCTTTAGGAAACCATGACCGACACGGTGACCTAGGAAAGAAATTTCGCTAAAACCAATACACGCTTTAGAGTGTTTCGCTGTCAACTTATGCTCGCTTAAGGTAGACAGTAATTCACCTAATCCCAAATAGTGATCTTCCCAGGTATCACTGAAAAGACAGATGTCGTCTAAGTACGCAATGACATCTGAACGATGAGATAGGATTCGACGCATCATGCGTACGAATGTAGCTGGGGCATTCATAAGGCCGAAAGGCATGAAATTCCATTGAAACAAACCCCTAGGTGTAGAAAAAGCAGTAAGAGGTTTGGCTCGTTCAGTTAATGGGACTTGCCAATATCCTTTTGACAAATCAAGTTTAGTGAAGAAATGAGATTTAGAAAGACTAGTAAGTAGCTCTTCTAGTAAAGGCATAGGTTCAGCATCGAATTTCGTAACCTGATTCAATTTGCGATAATCAACGCAAAGACGTATGTTATTGTCTTTTTCCGAACAATAACCATCGGCGAAGAATATGCAGAACTGGATGGTTCGACTATTTTTAATTCTATCATCTCATCCAACTCTTTCTCGACCTGTGTCTGAAAATGTATAGGTATAGGATATGGTCTGACCCTAATAGGATTATGGTCGGTTAGAATAATGTCATGTTCAATGACATTGGTGTGTCCAGGAATGTCAGTAAGGACATCCTGAAATGTTTGTAACATAGAAGAAACTTGTCGCTGTTCCTCTAGAGATAATTTAGGGGAAACAGTAACGTTTTTCCATGATTCACTAGAATGGAGTGGAATCACTGGAAGAGGGAGATTTACATTCGAGAAACTTGTTTCTTCATCCTGTATTACTGACAAGGATGAGAAATGACCATGTGGTACTGGGGAATCGTCCGTTGCCTGAAAAATAGGCAGCAAATAATCAGGACGTTCATGGAATTCCGTAAGCATATTGATGTGGAAGGTTTTATGCTTCCCATCAATATCGACAAAATAGTCAACATCGGAAATTTTCGAGATTATATCGAACGGACCTTTCCATGAGATAAGAAGTCTATTTTCCCTACAAAGTAGCAGAACATATGCTTTGTCCCCAGGACAAAGTTGTCGTAAGGTTCTTTTCTTATTGGCAAATTGCCTTGCCTTCTGTTTGGCAAATTCAGAAGAAGAAGTTGCTAATCTGCATGCTTCGATAATCTTGAGTCTAAGCGCGATGACATATTCGTAAGAAGATTTTGTCTCATCATCAATATTATCAGCTGTTATAAGATCATGAAGCAAAGACATAATGCCACGCCGTCGCGCGCCGAAAACAAGTTCAAAGGGAGAAAATCCTGTATGTTCATTGGGGACCTCTCTATACGCAAAGAGGGCCGCGGGCAAAACCCTATCCCAATCTTGAGGATGATCCTCAGTTATCTTCCCTAGTAAGTTTTTGAGTGTTCTGTTTAGCCGTTCTACCATCCCATTAGACATAGGATGATAGATACTACTCAATGATCTATCTATCATCAGAGTAGACATCACTTGAGACATGGTATCCGATATCAATTGGGTGCCATGATCTGATAATATTTCTCCGGGGAATCCCAGACGAGAAAATATTAGCTAAAGAGCGTCTGCAATATCGGCAGTGGAAATGCTGTTCAGAGGTAAAGCCTCTGGCCAACGTGTGCACATGTCGACATACGTTAAGATAAACTGATGTCCTCTGGCAGATTTGATCTTAAACGGACCAATAATGTCTATTGCCATTTTCTGAAACGGCCGAATAGGAATATCTGCAGCCTGAATAGGTGCAGCATGGCGTGGACCTTTGGATTTTACTTCTTGACATACCTTACTAGATCGGCAATAAATCCGTATGTCTTTGTTTACGAAAGGCCAAAAGAAAGCCGCAAGAACTCTTGACTTAGTACGGGGAAAACCCATATGTCCAGCACACTGAGAGACATGAGCGTGCTGCAAAACTTTAACTCTCAAATTCTTGGGAACAAGAATCTGAGAATGCATTGACGTAGTAGAGTCTTGGACCATACGCACAAGTACGCCATTCTTCATTGTAATCCAAGATTTTCGATTTGTATCTTTATTTGGATCACCTTTTATTGCAAGAGTGAAGAATTTCTTTAGAGTGGGATCATCTTCTTGCTGTTTTATAAATGAGTCACGAGAAATTACCAAGGGATCATCTTGGTTATGCACTTCAGTATCTTCAGTAGATGAAGTTTGAGGCATATTGAGAGCTTGTGCTCTTGTGACTACTGCATTAGCAGTTTGCATATTTTGTTCTTCCCAAGCTGTAATGTGTTGCAGAGTGCATTCTTTGACTCCGTAAATACGACCAATGATGAGATCAGCGATCGGATTCGGCAGAAGACATGCGTGCACATCTCCCGTAAAGAAAGGAGTAGCAATATTGATGATAGCAGTAGAGTACTTCTCTAAGGTGCCGCCAAATGTTACACATTTGACTACTTTGCCTGTGGCATGGGAAGGATCTACGAGTGACTAACACTAATGGTGGTGCATCCAGAATCAAAAAGAATTGAGACTGGGCTATCATTTACTAGACCTTTATGTAAGACAAGAGATCCTCTTCCATCATGCGCGACTGACACAGGAAGAGCAGGAAGAGGGTGACCACAACTTAAAGTAGACACCGTAGTTGGTTCGAATAATGTTTTGCATTGGGAGCATTGAGATGCTCTCCCAAAATCAAAAGCAGAACATGCCATATTATTAGAGTTTTTATTATCATTATTCTGATTACAGGCTTCATGGGACTCTTGCTGTGCAGAGTTTGCCTGATAATATGATTTATGTCCTCTGTATTGAGATCTACCTCGATTATTATTGCCTCTCCAATTATTATTGTTTCCTCTATTGTAACCCCTATTTGGGTTTGAGTCATAGTTCTCATGGTTACAATTATCATGTTCATTATAATGAGTATCTCTGTAATTATGGTCTTGTTGTCTCCTTGACGGATGACTTGGGTAGTTCCTATAATGACTTCCTCTGCGGAAATTCCTATAATTGTGGCAACCCCTGTATCGAGGGCTGTCAGCTCGTCTCCAGTTCTTTGAAGAAGAACCTTGAAATGATTGATTACCTTGATTTTGATAATTATTCTAGTTACCCTTTTTATCAAACCTGTTTTGTGGTCCTTGAAATTTGTGTGAGTAATTAAGGTTGTATGGTGCTGCTGAAGCAACTGGCATACTTTCCTTAACCTTAGCATTGCTAATAGCTACGCCCAGATGTGCAGTGACGTATTGGGTACAATATTGCTCCATTTCTTTTAGAGTCTTAGGTTTACGCTCATGTAGGAATTCAAGGAATGGTTTATTTACACTTGACATAATCTTGTCCCTGAGCCACAAGTCCATAAGAGCTTCATATGTCTTTTCTGTTTTGGACAGCTCAATCCAACGATTAAATGTAAGACGTGTCCTTGCAATGAATTCTGAGAATTCTGCCCATGTTTCAGGTACCATTCTCTTAAACAAAAGACGGTAACCTTCCTCTGTCAATTGATATTTTTTTAATAAGGCTGCTCCGATAACATCATAATTATCCTGGTCAGCCTCTTCTACCAAGCTTAAACTAGTCAGAGTGTCACCCTTCAGTATCTCTGATAACTGATTAGCATATTGTGATCTATCCACATTATGATTTCGACAAGAACGTTCAAACCTATCTAGCCAAACTGTTATATCGTCACTGGATGGATTAAATGCTGGTAGCTTGTCTTGTAAATAAAAGGTTTACCACTACCACCAGATGACTGATTAACATTACTCATGTTTGTCAATTTCAATTTTTCTAACTCAAATGCTAACAGTTTTTCCTCATGTTCCCTTTTTGCCTTTCTCTCCTCGGCTTCAGCTTCTCTTTGTAATCTTTTTTCTTCAGCCTCTCTTTCCCATCTTTTCTCCTCAGCTTTTTGTTTTTTCTCTTCAGCCTTCAGTTTATAAATTTCAATTTTTTGAGCTTTGTCATATTAACTGTTAGCATACTCTTCCAACATATCACCCGTCTTGCCTAGGGATTTCCCTAGCTCAATAAAGTAATCTAAAGTCGACATAATGTCTAACAATATGTGACTAGTTACCTGAAAAAGTCAATGAAATTTATTCCACCGTAAATGAGAGCAAGTTTTAATAAACTTGAATAATCAGCTCCCTTTATCCCAATCTCTGTACGAGACAAGCCTTTAATAAGGTCTTGTATACTCACTTGTATAATAATAATAATAATAGTAATAAACTATAAGTTTATTCTATACTACAAGTGCACTATACATCTAGTAGTGTATGATCAAATATACCTTATAGCATATGTTAACCAACAACATAAACAAAAGACAATCAAGAAAGTCAATACGAAAACATTCGCAGAAATCAAATAAACAAATTGGAAAACTGAAGAAAATAATCACAGAACCTGTGATGACAACCGCGAGGAAATAAACAACACAAATGAAGTCACAGTGTATAAATATAAAGTTGTATAGAACTAAATGACAGGAAAGATGAGACCTACAAATACAAACAAATCAAAACAAAACTAAAGAACAGAAAAATATTACAAAATCAGTCGTCACAACTAACAAAAATAGCAACAAATGTTGCATGCAAATTTTCAACTAAGAAAATTGCTCCTACTGAACGCTATTATAAGACCTCTATGACGTAGTATCTCTTATAATAGTCACCTTACCCAACCGCCCACGACATATACACAACACAATAACATATAAACACTTAAACATAAATACATATATGAGAAATAGTATGTCAACATGTTGTGTTGCAAAGGAAGTTCAGTTTTACGGCATAATGGTATAGTTTCTAATTATTAACTAACTAATAAATTGCCACTTTAATAAATTAATGCTTCTGGCCTAAACTATTACACTGTTCAATTTTGAGCAGAACACCAGAAGATCCACCGTTGAAATATAAGCACTTCCCGCTAACACAGTTAATTCTTGTCACAAAACCTGCTGTGTAATGCTGTCTGCTGTATCAAAAATGTCAACAAGCGCTGACCTAGTTACTGCCTCTGCTCTGACAGGTCAGGTCACTTAACGAAACTGCTTACTCGCTGATATCGACTGTAACTTGTACTGCTGGTGTTTACGTGTGTCGTCTGCGGCCACAAGAAACGATCTGGTATCAGTAGCTGACTTCGCAATGTCCACTGTGCAGGTTAGACCCAGAAATCTGGCCTACCACATTGATAAGGGATATTTTGAGGTCATCACATTGATAAAGGCGTGTCTTTGTTGTGATGTTCCTGCTTTCATAAAGTTATACTGGACCCGTAAATGAACGGTCAACTCGTCCCGACACAGTGCTGACATCGAGTGAGAATGTAGATGTAAAGGACGCGAATGTGTGTACAGTTCTGTTGAGTTGACAAGTCACTCACTCAATCATAAGCAGAAGTCAATGAAGGGTAGACTGCTAATGACGTTTCATACATTTAATAGTGGACGTACACTTCGACATCACGATTACAGTCATTTGAACAGGTTGGCACAAAAATCATCGTATACTTGAAAAATGGGTGACAATATCAGATGTGCATTTATGTAGTGGTATATATAAGGGAACGATAGTAGGCAAACACACAATATTCTGGTTGTCTATCATCTCATGCTTCGACTGACTAATCGCGTCAGTAAAGGTGGATACATAAACATCAACAATGGTTCACTGTCAGAACCTTCCATCGGCTAAGTTTCTCAAGCCGTGCATTCATCGAAAGTTTATAGCAACAATGTCAAACCACAGTAGTGGGTTTTTCATAATATGGAAATCTCTGTACCGTCGTCAGATAATAAGACCCCTTTCTGTTCCCCGACGATGGTCCGCTTACAATGGCGGGATAATGGCTCTCCTCCGTGAGCTTCGCTCACCCAGGATGGAGAATTATTAAGCAGAATTAATTCGTTTTTTTTCATACGTAAATGTCCTTATTGGGCTCCTATACATTCCTGCTATCAGTAAGGCTGGTTACATCAAATAGATAATACGTCATCTTCATCTGTAGTCAATAATGATAGATGTGCGATAATACGTCTTCATCTAGGCTTCAGTAAAAAGTTCAGCAAAAAAAAAGGGTATGGTTTTACCTGGCTTTAGGAAAACACATACACATGAACCACACACGCCATTCCTTGGCGTTAATAAAGAACATTAGGAGATTCTCTGACATTACAGTCATCCAGAGAAACAATCTCCTTCCAAGAACAAATCACAGAGATCAACGTTCCAACTTTCTAATAGACCAGCCATAGCAGCGACGACATGACAGCCTTTTTGTCGACACCCCGAATCGTCGCATGCCTAGAAAAGCCTTTCACCCCAGAGTTTAGCTCACAAAATAGTCCGACATAGAAATACAAAAATACAAAGATATAAGACCGAATCACCTTAAATAGACAAGGAATAAATATAAATTCGGGCTATAAACATTTTAAGCAAGACCCATCTATTCCAAAACATACCAGAAGCGAACTGACGTAAAACTAGTATTCCTACGCCAGATCGAAACACAAGAACAGATAACCCATATAACCGAATACAACATCGACCAATCAGGGTTCTGACCCTTGGGCTAAGAGTCATTGATTCTCAAATAAATACTTTTCATCAGACAAATAGTTATACTTTACATTTGTATGCCTACCGATAGTAATCTGTGCGTCACAGACAAATATGTGCGCAACACATGACTACACTAAAAACAGCCTCGAGAGGTGGGTGTGAAGTGTTAGAGCCTTTACTAGGACCAGCATCGAGAAGTGGGAGTGAAGTGTTAGAAACGTGACCAGGTCCAGCATCTAGAGGTGGAAGTGAAGTGTTTAAGACGTGACTATGCCCAGCATGAAGAGGTGGGAATGCCGTGTTAGAGTCTTTACTAGGACCAGCATGGAGAGGTGGGAGTGAAGTGTTAGAGACTTTACTAGGGCCACATCGAGAGGTGGGAGTGAAGTGTTAGCAACTATACTAGGGCCAGCGTTGGAGTGAAGTGTTAGAGACTTTACTAGGTCCACCATCTATAGGTGGGAGTGAAGTGTTAGAGACGTGACTATATTAGGTCTAACATGAGGAGGTCGGAGTGAAAGAGACGTGTCACTATACTAGGGCCAGCGCCTAGAGGTGGGAGTGAAGTGTTAGAGACCTGACTATCCCATTTTTGTGCAGGTATTTTAATTGTTATGTGTTGTTGTATTGTGTGTTGGTGTGTTTGTTTATACATATATACATACAATATATATATAAATATAAAAAATTGTTCTTTTGAGTTTGTATTATTATTTTATTATACATAAACGTGTTTCCGATAGTTTATATTTAACGCTGACGTCACCCACACTAACCGAAGCCATTCGACCCTCTATGTTAACGTCGTTTCACGCGGACTACGCTCAATGGTTTCCTCGCGAAGTCTGCCCCGACCATAGATCTGGTTTTATAACTAGCGGTAACACAGTTAGCGTCACTTCGGCGGACTTAACACCACGTGGCTCACACATACCTTGTGTATATCATCAATGATAAACTCATTCTGGGCACCGAAATTGATAGCCTCATTAACAAAGCTGCGGCTTTCTTTACCCGCCTCACATAACGTGTTTGAGGAAACGACAAACTCACAACGAAGACCAAAGCTGCGGTATATAACACCTGCATCACCAGTACACTTCTATATGTTAGTGAGACCTGGACAATCTATGCTAAACAAGAAAGAAGGCTCAATACCTGCCATCTACCGTGTCTGCGCCACCTCCACGGCCTTTCGTGGAAAGATAAATTGCCAAATGTTGAGGTGTTGTCACGTGCTGGCCTTCAAAGCCTGTATAGCCGGCTGAGAAGGGAAGCCTAAGAAGTCTTGGCCATATCCACCGCATGAAAGATGGTCGCCTTTGAAGAAATGTTTGGCGACTAGCAGAAACATTTTAAGAAATATTTGACAACTGTTAGTAGTATTTGACAATTGTTAGAAATATTTGACAACTGGAAGACCCGTTTGAAGAAATACTTGACAGCTAACAAAAACATTTGCATAAATATTTGGCAACTGTAAGAAATATTTGAAGAAATATTTGACAACTTGAAGAAATATTTGTCAAGTGGAAGAAATATTTTGACCCCGTTAAGAAATATTTGACAAGTCGAAGAAATATTTTGACAAGTGGAAGGAATTTTTGGCAAGTGGAAGAAATATATTGTCAACGGTAAGAAATATTTACCAAGTGGAAGAAATATTTTGACATGTGTAAGAAATTTTTTTGCCAAGTGGAAGAAATATTTTGACAACGGTAAGAAATATTTTGACAATGGTAAGAAAATATTTGACAAGTGGAAGAAATATTTTTGCCAAGTGGAAGAAATATTTTGACAACGGTAAGAAATATTTTGACAACGGTAAGAAAATATTTGACAAGTGGAAGAAATATTTTGATAAGTGAAAGACTTTTTTTGCAAAGTGACATAAATATTTTGACAATGGTAAGAAATATTTTGACAACGGTAAGAAAATATTTGACAAGTGGAAGAAATATTTTTGTGAACTGGAAGAAATATTTTGACAACGGTAAGAAATATTTTGATAACGGTAAGAAAATATTTGACAAGTGGAAGAAATATTTTGATAAGTGGAAGAAATTTTTTTGCCAAGTGGCAGAAATATTTTGACAACGGTAAGAAATATTTGCCAAGAGGAAGAAATTTGTGAAAACAGGTAAAAGTATTTAATGAAAAACAAAATTAATGAAAAGTTTGGAAATCTGCAAGAAATATTTGACAGCTGATCTATTTACCTACAGGTTGGAACCTTTGAGCAGGCCTGGGAGAAAATTTTGGGGCCATCTTTGCTGATTGGAAGAAAAGCTTTTACTAAAGTTTGAAACTTGTAGGACAAAAAAAAAGGAGATAACCGTTTGATAACTGGGAGCCAATATAAAACCTATGACCAGATATCGCCCGTGTGAAAAAAGTGAAACCTTAAGTCACGGGGGTTCGAACACACGAACGAAGGAATGTTTCTTTTATAAATTTCTACTTTTGATCGGTTGTGTTTTGATTTTGTGACGTGAACAGAAATAAGCAGCAGGGTTAGTCTTACAAAGGTAAAATATTAGTCTTACAAAGACAAATCGCGTTGCAGATAGGCTTTTTTTTTCGTCTACAAATACCCAAAACTCTGCCTGTTAGATTTTTTATTACGCTTTTCTAGATAGCTATATTTAGCCCTAACGTCACCCTCTATCGATCTGGTTTCATAACTAGTGAGGGTAAGCTGGCGTTTGCCTGTCAGTAATCCCGCTCATTTTCAAAAATGTCGACGTCACGAGCGTCGATATAGGAGCTTTTTCATGCGTGAGCACGCGCGTGAACAAACTTAAATTTAATTCAAATGTGCTAGTTTTGTAGTAGGTTTAGTCAGCTTTTAACTATTGATATCTAAACATAATTTAAAATTTATATATTAAAAAATATATTAATAATTTGTCTGGTGTTAATTTAGCATTAGGCATAGATAGAGCTTAAATACTACTTGTAAGTCATCGGTGATAGGTATAAAGTAAAGATAAGAGGAATTAGACAATATTTAACAAGAGTAAAGACAACTCGTATACAACCATATATTGGTAGCACAATAAGATCAAATGAGTCCAACAGAATGCTAACCAGACTGCAGTCAGGGGCGGGAAAAGTTTGGAGCAAAACAATAGACAAACATACTAAGGAAGGAACATAAAAAATGACCAGAAAATGAAAGGAGCAAAAGCCCCGGTCTAAAGGCCACAGAAATTAAGTACAAACTTAAAAACCAGCAAGTACAAAATAACAGTGACCTCTGAAATAAATAAAGACAGGAAATCAAACAAAAAAGCAACGAGAAAAACATATATGCTACGGAATTTGATAAACGCTCAACGATTTCGTCGCGAGCGCAGACCATCGATCGCGTTTCTTTCTAGTGAGAGTAAAAGCACGTGTGTTTTGTGTTTTATTAAAATGGCTGAAAATGGCCTCGATATTGTTCCGATTGCAACCTGCAACACTAAGGGAGTATCTAGTCCCGCCATAATCTAGTCTGCCTGTGACATACATCTCTACGGTTGTGTTCAATAAAACTGTCTATTTAGCCTTGTCCAGCCTGGCCTTTGACAGTATATTTTATGTTGGAGACTACGGCTGTGTGCGGGTCATTTACATAACACTAACTGGACATTGGGGTGAGTAGATTTATTACTCATGATATAATATAAATAATAAAGAAAACTACCACGTGACCCGGAGCCCGTCTCAATATGTAGTTACATTCACCCAACAACGGGAATTCCCTGTCATATTTTTACATCAAAAGCATAGTTGCCTCCGACGCCACTTCACCTCTCATCGTCTTATATTCTTGTCACTAGCTACACACACAACACATACGTCCATGAGTCATACACTTACAATGCCAGCACACAAAAATTTTCACATCGACAACGCGTCAACTATCGATTAGTTTTTTGACTAATCTAGCCCTGGCTAGCGCGCAGCAAGTCTGGTCACATCGACAACAAGTCAACTATCGATTTTTCGACTAATCAAGCCCTGGCTAGCACAAGCCTGGATACGTTTCAAAAAAAGATTAAACTGGTATTCCTTCATATAGTAAACACTTGGAAGACCAAGGCCCAGACACTCACGTTCATACTTTACTGAAGCGGTGGTGTGATAACGACAGACACTCCCAAGCACAACGCATTAAAGATGACGTCCACTGTTCCCACCAACTGGGTCTACATCAAAAGAATTGATGAAATGCTTGTACCGTTGGAGAGCGGGCTGGAGGCCGCGTCTGTAAGTGTTTACCGAGGCCAACCTTTACTACACGTGTGAAAATACTTTGGTGAATCATATCTAAAGCTTCCTACCAAAACCGGCATTACGTTAACTCGCCCTAAGTTTGAACATTTGGTGGCTTTACAGGGCAAAATCTTCGCCGAATTTGACCGCCTACAGTCACCAAACACAGATACCTGTCCTACTACTTGTACCAGTAACACGTTTGACCACTACATCAACTCCAGTTGTTATCAAACAATATCCCCAGAACCGAGTTGGTTTCCTAACACCAACCCTTGTACGCCAGCTCCCACCACAGACAACCACCTGGCCGATGTCTCTAATCTACCACCGAAGAAGCAGAGACCTACTACTACCTGCCCCAGTAACACGTTTGACCACTACATCAACTCCAGTTGTTATCAACTGTTGCTTTCATTTTTGACGGAGTCATCTGTCAAGTTATTTGCTTATGTTTTTATCATAAGAATAATTGTGTCTTTACCTGCGATGTCAGGTTGATTAGGGGTTGTCTTCCCTTGTTTATTCATTCATTGTGTTTGACCTTTAGGGTCAAAGGTAGACAGTTCGGGCGTATGCCCATGGGCAGGTTTTTTTAAGGGGGAGTTGAGTTAGACTTCCGGCGAGCCGGGGAAGTGTCCTGGTTTCTGAAGGGACGAGAGTCCATTGTGTTTTTCGGGGAGAATCTTCGAAGTGACTGCACTGGCAGTTTTCCCCAGTGAATCTCTGTGCGTTGGAATGACAGCAGAGTTCCTTGTTAAGTTCTGTGGACTTGGTTACAGGTAATACCGACTTTTTCCATTACTATGCTTTCGGTAGCAGAACATGTTAGAAGATTGCCTAGTCTGTGAACTGCAGCTCACCGGTCCTCCATTACAGAACATATATGTTGTGCTCAAGGTAGCCATCCAAGACTATTAGTCTTCATACCATCCAGAAATCCAGTGACGAAGATATATTGTGGGAACCGCAGATTGGCGGAATTTATGTCTACAATAAGCATTACGGCAGGGTTGATGGTAACCTGCTTATCAGAAGTACACAGCCGACGTCAGAACGAGGCCTGTGTTTTCGGCTATTATACTACAGCCTGATAATGTGCAATTGGCGGGGAATGCCAAGTTGCACCTATGTGTCAAAGTGATTAAGGTATCTGACGCGTTTAGTCAGTAATCCCAGGGCGACGCCACGAACTGTCCTTATTGAAGAACATTGTATTGACCATGCACGAATATTCAAATGTTTACCAGCTTACTGAATGCCTAATGTATACCTATCGATTTCCGGTCAGCATGACCTTGTTTACACTGACTGTTCCTGTTGATACCATGTGTGTTCTCGTCAATAAATGTTTTGAAACGTGCCTGCAGTGTCCAAGCATCCTTGACTACTGCATGTGAGTGTATGGGTTGCAGGGTCTACATACATACGAGCCTAAACACATTCGCGCCTTCATTCGCATTCACACTCAGTTCATCATACGCTCGCGCTACACACCTAACAACATGTATACTGTCTTGGGCCAGTGATCACTTCAACAATAGAAAAAGTACAGTTACATTTTTGGTGGACCAGTTACGTGGGCTCTTCTGATACATTTCTTGTGGACAGAGCGAGCAATTAACATTATTGATGACATTAATGTGGTCCAGAAATTTACATTTCATGGGGCTATTTGCGTGAGAAGGACAAGTACACATTACATTTCTGATCTGTGGGTCTAAGCTACACACTGGACCGCTGTAACACACATCGCTAATTCTACACTTGCAAGTTTTGGCTACAACAGGACAGAAATAGGTCATCAACTGTTGACCCAGATAAACAGTGCTAGCATTTATGTTATAATGCTACATAAACCACAACAGGACAAGTACTGAAGTTAACATCTAGGCATTTGCTACGTGGACCACAACTGCAAGTCGAGTCCCTTTTTGTAAACGGTACCGCTGGTCGTTTACACGTTTCAGTCAACAACAGACTTTTCTACGCCCGAGCATTCAAGCTATATTGTTCGTGGTCAAGTGTTTGTAAACAGTACGTGGAAATTGTAAACATTCTATGTGCAAGATACGAGAAGGTCATAGTAACTTTTGTTCGTGAATACCACTTTATGCTACAGTGGATTTGACATTCAGTGCGCGCTTGACATTTTGTTTCTGTGTTCGCAAGGAGCAAGAAATTTACTTTAGTTTCAGCTGTGACTGAACTTGTTTTGCAACACATTGAATTGATTGCTATTTATGTTAATTGTACTATTTTTGTGTATTTTTCTTGTGTTCTTTTGCGGGTTTTCGGTTGGTGGGTCTTACGGTAAATATGCCACTTAATCGAGGGTTACTGTAAGCGTTCTGTAGGGATTGCAATTTTCTTAATTGAAATTTGCTAGCGACTTTTGTTGCTATATTTTTTTTTTTTAGCTGTGACGACATCAGTTAGTGTTGTTTTTGTTATTTTTCTGTTCCTTGATTTTCGATTAATTTTGTTTGTATCTGTTCTTCTCTCATTCCTTCCGTTTATTTCTTTACACCTTTTCGTTTATAACAGTGTTGCCATTTGTCTTGTTTATTTTTCGCGGTTATCATTACACATTTGTGTAACATTTTTTTTACTTTTGCTGTATTGTTTATTTGACTTCCGCGAACGTTTTCGGTCATTGTTCTGTATCTTTGTTTTTGTATTTATGATTGTTCTACATTATTGTCATACACAGTCTACATACATATACTTGGTCAGGTATTATTATTGTTATTGATAAGGTACACTCTTCATATAGAGGTTGTTAATAAAATATTATTATCTAAGATATTTATACAAGTTCTTTGATAAAAGACTTATTATCCACAAAGATTGAGACAAGGTGAAATACATGATCAAGTTCTTTAAAAAAAAAAGACTTGTGCCCATAGTGAGTGGGATATAAAGGAATTATTTTCCACAGGTACTCAAGTGATTTTTTGTTACATTATAAACAAGAGGACCATACAAGGTCTTTGTCTAAGACTAAGAGAGTGAAATAATGTGAAGTGAGTATACAAGTCTAGCATTTCAGACTTGTCTCCCATTGAAGTGGGATAAGGTAATTGTTGAATTTTTCAGGTTACTGATCTCATTAGACAGAATGTCTACATTGGATTTCTTCATCCAGCAAGGGTTGACTCTTGGTAAGTCTGGTAAAGAATTGGAAGAATATTCATCTGCTCTATTCGCCACTGTATTAAAGTCAGAAGAAAAGAAACAAAAAGAGGAAATTAAATTGAAAGCAGAAGCTGAACAAAGGAGAGCAGATGCTGAACTAAAGAAGCTAGATGCTGAGAATAGAAGATTAGAACTTGAAGAGAAAAGGTATCAAAGAGAAGCTGCTGCTGAGGAGAGAAAAGCTCAAGCTGCTGCTGAGGAGAGAAAAGCTCAGGCTGATGAAAGAAAATTCCAGATGAAAATGGAAGACAAAAAACTTCAAGCTGCTGCAGAGGAAAAAAAAATTCAAGCTCAAGCTGCTGCAGAGGAGAGAAAACTTCAAGCTGCTGCAGAGGAGAGAAAACTTCAAGCTGCTGCAGAGGAGAGAAAACTTCAAGCTGCTGCAGAGGAGAGAAAACTTCAAGCTGAGGCTGAAATTAGAAAAATGGAACATGAGGAAAGAAAACAGAAGATGGAACTTGATGAAAGACTCGCAACTTTGGAGTTAGAGAAATTGAAATTGGCGAGTACGGGTGCTCAGCAAACAACTTCGAGTACGACAAAGGAGTTTGTTAATAGGATTAAATTGCCTCATTTCAATCCTTTAAAGGATGACGTAGCAGATTATCTAGATAGATTCCAATTTTAATGCGATACGCATAACATAAAAAAGGAAAAATATGTTGAACAACTGATGGAATTTTTTACAGGTGACACAGTGACTACTCTTATGACAATAGACGAACATGACAGGACTAATTATGATGTTGTCAGAGCAGCATTGCTAAAAAAATACCAACTAAAAGAAGAAGACTATCGTCTTCGTTTTAGGACAATGTTGCCAGAAAATGGAGTAGATTTCTCTGATTTTGTTACAAAAATACGTCGTACATTTACACGATGGGTTGAGTTGTCTCAGACTGAGAAAACATATGAAGGTCTAATGGACTTATTATTGCGAGATAAGGTTTTGTCATCTGTTAATGATTCTTTTCTTGCATTCCTTCATGAGCGTAAGCCTAAAAACTTAAAAGATATGGAGGAATACTGTTGTCAGTATGCCACCGCGCATCCCCATGCTACAGTTAGCAATTCTAAAGTGAAAGAAGGGTTGCCAGCTGCTTCGGCAACACCATATGGCCCTAATTTCAAAAAAAAAATTCAGGGTGCTCAACAAAACTGGAATAGGGGAAGTAATCAGAATTACACTCAGAAGCGGAGTAATCCAACACATGATGGTTCTTCGTCTATGAATTGGAGACAAGATGGTAGTTCTCGTAATTTTAGTGGTAATAATTTGAGACACTTTCGCAAAGGCTATCCAAATAATAACTATTCGAACTTTCGAGGTAATCATTCTCGACGTCAAGATTATGACGATGGTGAATTTAGAAACCGGGATTCAAACCGGAATGATGATTACAATAGGCAATATGATAACAATTACAGGGGAAATGATAGTCGAAATAATTACAGGGGAAATGATAATCGAGGCAGACCTAGGTTTAACAAAAAAAGACCTTTCCAACAGGCAAACTCTGCACAACAAGAGTTTGATGGAGCCTGTAATACAGTAAATGATAGTGGTAACTCTAGGGCTATCACTGGTTGTGCTTTCGATTTTGGGAGAGCAACTGAATGCCCCCAATGCTTAACATTGTTCGACTCATCGACTGTATCTACTCTAAGTTGTGGTCACCCTCTTCCTGCTCTACCTGCTACAGTTGCGCATGATGGGAGAGGATCTCTCATCTTACATAAAGGTCTAATAAATGATAGGCTAGTCTCAGTACTTTTCGATTCGGGATGTACTACCGTCGGGGTTAGGGAGTCTCTGATAGATCCTTGCTGTGCCACTGGAAAAACAATCAAATGTGTTACATTTGGTGGTACTATGGAAAGTTATCCTACTGCTATTATTAGGATTGACACTCCCTTCTTCACAGGAGATGTCCATGCATGTCTTCTTCCTAATCCTATTGCGGATCTTATAATCGGTCGTATTCATGGGGTTAAGGAATGCACCCCGCAACAAATTTCTAGTTGGGAGGAAAAAAACATTCAAACGGTCAATGCAGTGGTGACAAGAGCTCAAGCTCTTAATCCCCCAACTTCATCGGATAATAGTAATGAAGTTGATAGCCAAGACGAGCACTTGGTGATTTCCCATGACTCGTTTGTTAAACGTCAAGAAGAGGATCCTTCTTTGAAGAAATTCTTCCTTCTTGCAAAGAAAGGGGATCCCAATCAAAATACTAATCACAAATCGTATATCACTATGAAGAATGGTATATTGGTACGGATGGTACAACACTCGGACAAGTCTATGCACTCGCAAATTCTTGTGCCTAAGTGTATGAGAGCCTTAATTCTTCAGCATGCACACGATTCTCAGTGTGCTGGACATATGGGTTTTTCCAGAACTAAAACTAGAGTCCTTGCGTCTTTCTTTTGGCCATTTGTTAATAAAGACATACGAATTTATTGCCGATCTTGCAAAATTTGTCAAGAGGTCAAGTCTAGAGGTCCGAGACATGCTGCTCCTATTCAGGCTGCAGATATTCCGATTCGGCCGTTTCAGAAAATGGCTATAGACATCATTGGTCCGTTCAAAATGAAGTCAGCCAGAGGACACCAATTTATCCTCACTTGCGTGGACATGTGCACGCGTTGGCCAGAGGCTATTCCTCTGAAGAGCATATCAACTGTCGATATCGCTGATGCTCTTTGGCTCATATTTTCTCGTCTGGGATTCCCCGGAGAAATACTGTCGGACCACGGCACTCAGTTAATTTCGGACGTTATGTCTCAGGTAATGGCTATGCTAGACATTAAAAGGTCTCTCAGTAGTATTTATCATCCAATGTCCAATGGATTGGTAGAACGTCTTAACAGGACACTAAAGAACTTACTTGGCAAGATAACGGAGGATCATCCGGAGGATTGGGACAGGGTTTTACCTGCAGTCCTCCTTGTTACACGATTTGATAACTTCTGATAATATTGACGATGATACACAATCGTCATATGAATATGTCATTGCTCTTAGAGAAAAGATTATCGAATCGTGCAGGTTAGCAACTTCATCTTCTGAATTTGCGAAAGAAAAAGCTAGGCGATTTGCTAACAAGAAAAGACGCCTACGTCAACTTTGTCCTGGAGACAAAGCATATGTCTTACTTCCCTCAAGAGAGAATAGACTTCTCATTTCATGGAAAGGTCCATACACTATAGTCTCCAAAATTTCCGATGTCGACTACATCGTCGATGTGGATGGAAAGCATAAAACCTTCCATATAAATATGCTAACAGAGTTTATTGAACGTCCAGACTATTTGCAGCCTATTTTCCAGGCGATGGACGACTCTCCAGTCCAACATGGTCACATCTCATCCCTGTCCGTTATACAGGATGAGGAAACTATTTTTTCTGACGTTAACTTACCTCTTCCTGCGATTCCACTGAATTCTACGGAATCGTGGAGGGACGTTACAATCTCGTCGAACTTGTCTTTTGAGGAGCAACGTCAAGTATCCTCTACGCTACAATCATATCAGGATGTCCTTACCGACATTCCTGGACACCCAGATGTCATAGAACATGACATCATACTTACTGATCGTAATCCGATCAGAGTAAGACCATACCCAATACCTATGCATTTTCAAGCACAAGTCGAGAAAGAATTGGATGAAATGATTCAACTGCAAATAATTGAACCATCCACTTCAGCTTACTCTTCGTCGATAGTTATTGTTCGAAAGAAAGACAATAACATACGTCTTTGCGTTGACTATCGCAAATTAAATCAAGTTACGAAGTTCGATGCTGAACCTATGCCATTATTAGATGATCTACTTATTAGACTTTCTAAAGCTAAATTCTTTACTAAACTAGACTTGTCGAAAGGTTATTGGCAAGTCCCACTGACGGAACACGCCAAACCTCTCACTGCTTTTTCGACACCTAGGGGTCTGTTTCAATGGAATTTTATGCCTTTCGGGCTTATGAACGCCCCAGCGACTTTCGTGCGCATGATGCGACGAATTCTATCAGATCGTGCAGATATCATCGCATATTTAGACGACATCTGTCTTTTCAGCGATACTTGGGAAGAACACTATTTGGGTCTAAAGGAATTGCTATCTACTCTACGTGAGCATAGTTTGACTGCAAAACCCTCTAAAGCTTTTGTTGGGTTTAGTGAAATTTCCTTCCTAGGTCATCGAGTTGGTCATGGTCTGTTGAAGACAGAGGACCAAAACATTTCGAAGATATTAAATATCTCGGTTCCGAAGACAAAAAAGCAAGTGCGTAGTCTCTTGGGATTGATACAATTCTATGGAAGATTCATTGAGAATCTGTCCTCCATTATGGCACCACTTTCATCGTTATTGAAAAAAGGTTCTCCTAATATGGTGCGTTGGTCCCAGGAATGCCAATCTTCATTGGATCAGGTTAAGAATTTGTTCTCATCTCATCCTATCTTAAGACTACCAACGATTGATAAGACTTTTGTTCTTCGTAGTGATTCCTCTTCCACTGGGATTGGAGCGGCGTTAATTCAGGAATATTCAGGAACTCTGCATCCTGTAATGTATATTTATAGGAAGCTAAATGCGGCAGAAAGGAATTACTCGGTTTTAGACCGTGAATTGTTGGCTATGGTTTGGTCCATTCTTAAGCTACAAAGGTTCCTTCTGGGCGCGCATTTCTTTATGGAAACCGACCAAAAAGCTCTTACGGCTATGCAAAGTAAGGATTTGAAGAGCTCGAGATCTACTCGTTATGCTATTGCTCTTCAGCCTTTCCATTTCACGGTGCGAGCTATCCGTGGTTCGGATAATGTGATGGCGGACATATTGTCCAGATGCCCACATGATTCCAGTTAAATCTTGTGTCCTAGTTTTTCCTGATACACTTTCAGACTTTTGTCTGTCCTTAATATCCTAATATGTTGTAATACAAATGTATTTGGATGATGTTTAGATAATTTAACAAATATCATTTTGTCCATCCATCAGTGATATGTTGCTAATATAGCATTGTAATTCATGACATTTGTATATTGCTATAATTATAGTATTTAGTAATGATTGATATATGATTGGTATTGCCAGCAACTTAGGTTTCTTTAATGGTACCCCCTTAGTTTGTTTTGCTTAAAGGAGATATTTTCTCCTATGTTGGGAGATGATTTGTATCCTCTTCAGACGCTTTGTTTATGCGTCTATTGTACCTGATATTAGGTTCATTTTTTTCATGAGCACATAAGTGATACTTGTGCAATCTTGCTCATGGACTTATTAAAAAAAAAAAAATTTCATTTTTTTTTTAACAGGGGGGTGGTAGTAATATGTTGCTGTCATTTTTGACGGAGTCATCTGTCAAGTTATTTGCTTATGTTTTTATCATAAGAATAATTGTGTCTTTACCTGCGATGTCAGGTTGATTAGGGGTTGTCTTCCCTTGTTTATTCATTCATTGTGTTTGACCTTTAGGGTCAAAGGTAGACAGTTCGGGCGTATGCCCATGGGCAGGTTTTTTTAAGGGGGAGTTGAGTTAGACTTCCGGCGAGCCGGGGAAGTGTCCTGGTTTCTGAAGGGACGAGAGTCCATTGTGTTTTTCGGGGAGAATCTTCGAAGTGACTGCACTGGCAGTTTTCCCCAGTGAATCTCTGTGCGTTGGAATGACAGCAGAGTTCCTTGTTAAGTTCTGTGGACTTGGTTACAGGTAATACCGACTTTTTCCATTACTATGCTTTCGGTAGCAGAACATGTTAGAAGATTGCCTAGTCTGTGAACTGCAGCTCACCGGTCCTCCATTACAGAACATATATGTTGTGCTCAAGGTAGCCATCCAAGACTATTAGTCTTCATACCATCCAGAAATCCAGTGACGAAGATATATTGTGGGAACCGCAGATTGGCGGAATTTATGTCTACAATAAGCATTACGGCAGGGTTGATGGTAACCTGCTTATCAGAAGTACACAGCCGACGTCAGAACGAGGCCTGTGTTTTCGGCTATTATACTACAGCCTGATAATGTGCAATTGGCGGGGAATGCCAAGTTGCACCTATGTGTCAAAGTGATTAAGGTATCTGACGCGTTTAGTCAGTAATCCCAGGGCGACGCCACGAACTGTCCTTATTGAAGAACATTGTATTGACCATGCACGAATATTCAAATGTTTACCAGCTTGCTGAATGCCTAATGTATACCTATCGATTTCCGGTCAGCATGACCTTGTTTACACTGACTGTTCCTGTTGATACCATGTGTGTTCTCGTCAATAAATGTTTTGAAACGTGCCTGAAGTGTCTAAGCATCCTTGACTACTGCATGTGAGTGTATGGGTTGCAGGGTCTACATACATACGAGCCTAAACACATTCGCGCCTTCATTCGCACCCACACTCAGTTCATCATACGCTCGCGCTACACACCTAACAACATGTATACTGTCTTGGGCCAGTGATCACCTCAACAAGAGAAAAAGTACAGTTACATCAACCAATATCCCCAGAACCGAGTTGGTTTCCTAACACCAACCATTGTCCCCCTACAGCAACCACAGACAACCACCTGGCCGATGTCTCTAATCTACCACCGAAGAAACAGAGACCTACAAAGCGGCTGAGACTAGCGCTTTAGCTTGACATTTCGTCTTATTTAAAAAAATTAAAAACAATTATTAAAAAATCTTGGTCTTTGTTATCTATGCTGTCTAAATATGGTCTGTATAAATATCGTGTGTATACATATTAATATCTGTTGTAAAATATATATTGTATAAATATTGTATAAAAAGACAACACAACACAATGCCGACTCATACACAATACAACAGCACACAAAAACGCACACCCACCAGTTACACCACACCACACAACAATTACAATACCTACACACAAAATTACTAGACAAGAACAAAACCAATACCACCTATACCCCACCGCATTTACATTGTCTTAATCCAGCGCTTCACCTCAACACATCTATGAGTCATCACCCCAGCCAGTCAAAATCAATAACCCCCCACACTCTCACTTAAAAAATCCCTTAGTAACCTACTAGCTCGCCATTATCGATTTTTTATATTTTCCGCCATTATCGATTTTTTAAATTTTTATATGTATTGTATGTATATATGTATAAACAAACACACCAACACACAAAACAACAACACATAACAATTAAAATACCTACACAAAAATGGTATAGTCAAGACTCTAACATTTCACTCCCACTTCTAGGCGCTGGCTCTAGTATAGTAACACGTCTCTTTCACTCCGACTCTTCATGCTGGACCTAATATAGTCACGTCTCTAACACTTCACTCCCACATCTAGATGCTGGACCTAGTAAAGTCTCTAACGCTTCACTCCCACGCTGGCCCTAGTATAGTCTCTAACAATTCATTCCCACCTCTGAATGCTGGCCCTAGTAAAGGCTCTAACACGGCATTCCCATCTCTTCATGCTAGACCTAGTCACGTCTCTAACACTTCACTCCAACCTCTAGATGCTGGACCAGGTCACGTCTCTAAAACTTCACTCCCACGTTGGTCCTGGTATAGTCAGGTCTCTAACACTTAAATCCCACCTCTCGATGTTGGTCCTAGTAAAGGCTCTAACACTTCACACCAACCTCTCAAGGCTGTTTCTAGTGTAGTCATGTTTCTAACACTTCACTCCCACCTCTCCATGTTGGTCCTAGTAAAGGCTCTAACACCGCATTCCCACCTCTTCATGCTGGACCTAGTCACGTCTCTAACACTTCACTCCCAAAACACACCAACACACTGCTGAGTCACACACACAAAAAAACCTAACCCACCCCGCCAGCTACATCGCAAAATACGTCGTCACCTACGCCAGCACAAAAAGGCTCCACTCGCTTCAAAAACCCTCCTGGTAACCTAATGCAACATTATCGATTAAAAAAAAAATTTCTGTCATTATCGATATTTTATATTTTTTATATATATTGTGTATGTATATATGTATAAACAAACACGCCAACACAAATAACAAACCAATACCACAACACACAAAAATCACCCCTAACCTACAACCTCCAGCTACACCCCAACATACATCGTCATCCCGCCAGCACAAGACTGTACTCGGACTCTGAGAGCTCCTAGGCATATGGCCGGAATGACCGTAGAAGTGAGGTTACACGTCACCCTACACCACTCATAGATCAACTAATTTTGTCAATAAATATATTTAAAATGTGTTTAGTGTTTTTTCTTATATACACTGTGACGATTGATTGGCCTGCTCTATCACCAGACATGTCCCCTATAGAACATCTGTTGGATGAGCTTGGATGCAGAGTCTACAGGCAAGTTTCTCCAGCTAATCTACAACAGCTCGAAGCTGCTCTTACACGTGAATGGGACTTGATTCCCCGGAATTTCCTTCAGAGACTTGTGCGTTCCATGCGGAGCCGCTGCCAAGCTTGTTTGCAAGCACACGGTGGACATACCAGATACTGAGGATAGTGTGAATGCATTTTTTTTACTGGTTGCATTTTTGGTTTTTTCCCTTGCCTGCACAGAATGCAATGATTTTCATAACAATCAAATGGATGGACTCTTTAAAATCCTCCTGAAAATATGCTGCCTTTCTAAAATGCTGGAAATGATAAAGTCATTCCATGACGACATAAAGGGAACAGTCCAATATGCTGGAAGCACGTCACAGCCCTTTGACATGAAGTGGCGTTAAACAAGGCTGTGTTCTGGCTCCGACCCTCTTCGGGATCTTCTTTGCCTTACTTTTGAAACATGCATTCAGAGATGCAACTGAAGGAATATGCCTTCACACTAGGTCAGATGGCCGTCTGTTTAATCTTTCAAGGCTGAAGGCAAAAACAAAAATCAGAAGGGTCACTATAAGAGACTTGTTGTTCGCTGATGATGCTGCAGTCGTCACTCAAAGCCAACAGGAGCTTCAGAACTTTATGAATCGCTTCACTAAAGCATGCAAGGACTTTGGCCTCACAATAAGTCTAAAGAAAACGAATGTGCTGAGTCAGGATGCGGGTGCTGCACTAGTTATCACTATCGATAACTATGAATTGGCAGTGGTGCACCACTTCACATACCTAGGGTCTACCATCAATGACAAACTCTCACTGGATACAGAAATCGACAGCCGCATTGGCAAAGCTGCAGCTACCTTTGCCCGCCTCACATCGCGTGTTTGGGGAAACTCCAAACTCACAATGAAGACCAAAGCTGCGGTATATAATGCCTGCGTCACCAGCACACTCCTATATGGCAGCGAGACCTGGACGACCTATGCTAAGCAAGAAAGAAGGCTCAATACCTTCCATTTACGGTGTCTACGCCGCATCCTCGGCATCTCGTGGAAGATAAAGTAACAAATGTCGAGGTGTTGTCACGTGCTGGCCTTCAAAGTATGTATACACTGCTTAGACAGCGCAGACTTCGCTGGCTTGGCCATGTTCGCCGCATGGAAGATGGTCGCATCCCAAAAGATATCTTCTACGGACAATTAGCAGATGGCAAGAGAACAGTTGGGCGACCACAGCTGAGGTTCAAAGATGTGTGCAAGAGAGATATGAGGGCACTGGACATGGATCCAGCAACATGGGAGAATGAAGCTGCCGATCGCACTAAGTGGCGATGCTATTTACGGCGCCACCTCAGATTGGGCGAAGAGAGCAGAGGAGGGGAGAAAACGTCGAAAGGAGCACCAGGAAAAAAAGCAGCTGAGAGCATTCACCTCAGGGGCGCATTCCCATAGTCAGTTATGACTGAAGGGGCTATTATTATTATTATTATTATTATTTATAAATATAAATACATATAAATATAATCTTATAAATATAAAAGAGGTGTAAAGAGTAGACAGTCCTAGGGAACTGCTTAATATAGTCAAACAATATTTAACACGAACAAATGTTAATATATAGTGGCTGTGAATGTGAAGGTCTGATGCTGGTCTTACAATACATATGACTTTTAATAGGCGAAAGTCAATTAAATATCTGTTAAAGTCAGTTATATAACTGGAACCACCAGGCCTTTACACCCCTCCATTTTAATATTATTCTTGTTCAGAGTTTCTCTTTATTTTTTTTTAATTTTATTTATTTAACGTATAAACATAAATGTGATTGTCCCTATTTACAATGATTTGACAAATGTGATGCCACTTTCTCATATCGGCAGCTGTTCATATTATTTGGAATTGAAAACAATATATATCCTAATTATAAACCATCAGAGGTTGAACGGGATATTTATCTTCATTAATTTTAAAAAAAAAATCTTTCTCGATGCTTATTCTCGCTACTAGCCCTGGTATTGTCCAGCCGAAAATGGCGTCTACGTCGTTCAGCTTGTTTTCGATTCTGACATAGTTCGCGTAACTCTTTGTTTTTTATACTTTACCGCTTCTGGGGCTCTAAGTGAGGTCTATTGACTTTATTGAGTGATAGGTGTAAATTTTGTGTGATCCCGACCCTGGTTAAGACACACTTTGATCTTAGCTATCTCTTTTTTTCCTCGCATGAGGTTGCATGGCACACGCTCAACCCGGCCCTGGTCAAGACCCATGTCCGAACACCAGAAGGCCCAATGACAACATGTGTCACTGTAGTAATCTTCTGTGTTCTCACACAAAGGACCTAATGACACATGAATGTCACTGTATTGGTCGCTGTGTCTAGACACTTGATCTTAGCCAAAAGGCCGACGCGTAACTCTTATATGATAGAAGGGCTCATCCGAAGAAATAGATTATCTAATAAAAGTTACTTAAGCAAATATAGAAAATCATTGAATACCCAGCCTGCTCTTGTAAAATGTATTCTTTGAAATAATAATACGTCGCCATAAGATTACCATCCTTAAAATATGAAATATGTCTCATAAACTACATAAAGATGTGTTGCTAAAAATAAAAAAAGCTAATTTAAGTTATTAATAGATTAAAACAAGTTGTAAACTATTTTTTAATTTATATTTTTATTTCTGCATAATTCTTTCCCTTAAGCATTTAAACTTACCTTAGTAAACTCCCCTGAGAAATTCAAACCTGACATTATCTATCTATCTATCTATCTATCTATCTATCTATCTATCTATCTATCTATCTATCTATCTACCTACCTATCTATCTATCTATCTATCTATCTATCTATCTATCTATCTATCTATCTATCTATCTATCTATCTATCTATCTATCTATCTATCTATCTATCTATCTATCTATCTATCTATCTATCTATCTATCTATCTACCTAGCTATCATTCAATCTACCAATCAATCAATCTACCAATCAATCATACTATCAATCTATCTATCTATCTATCTATCTATCTATCTATCTATCTATCTATCTATCTATCTATCTATCTATCTATCTATCTATCTATCTATCTATCTATCTATCTATCTATCTATCTATCTATCTATCTATCTATCTTATCTATGTATTAATGTTTATTTTTATTTTTATTTATTTTATTTTTACATTCATTATTATTATTATTATTCTTTTTTAATGTTAAAAACGTACTTTAATTATGATGATTATTGCAAATGTAATATTACTTTTATAATGATAAATGCCTTAATTATGCTTATAGTAAATGTGAGGATGAAAGGATATAGTATATATGATGAGAGAGAGAGGAAGGGCAGAATGTCAGACGGGCCTGCGTGCCCAATTCTTAACCCTTTGAAAATAAAGTTCGTTCGTTCGTTCGTTCGTTCTATCTATCTATCTATCTATCTATCTATCTATCTATCTATCTATCTATCTATCTATCTATCTATCTATCTATCTATCTATCTATCTATCTATCTATCTATCTATCTATCTATCTATCTATCTATCTATCTATCTATCTATCTATCTATCTATCTATCTATCTATCTATCTATCTATCTATCTATCTATCTATCTATCTATCTATCAATCCATCTATCTATCTATCTATCTATCTATCTATCTATCTATCTATCTATCTATCTATCTATCTATCTATCTATCTATCTATCTATCTATCTATCTATCTATCTATCTATCTATCTATCATCTATCTATCTATCTATCTATCTATCTATCTATCTATCTATCTATCTATCTATCTATCTATCTATCTATCTATCTATCTATCTATCTATCTATCTATCTATCCATCTATCTCTATCTATCTATCTATCTATCTATCTATCTATCTATCTATCTATCTATCTATCTATCTATCTATCTATCTATCTATCTATCTATCTATCCAGAGCCGGATTAACGTAGTAGCAAAAGTAGCATATGCTACGGGCCCCGTACTTTTAGGAGCCCCGCGCCAATAAATATGTACATAATTTTTTGTCATCTTCTAATACCAACGTTAAACCAATGATCTTGTGATTTATGCTATCTTTAGCGCCTTTTCATTTGGTGTCACGAAATTGTGAGAGAAAGAGCGTAAGAGGGTGACTTAGTGTGACTCTTCATTATTTTTATCTTAACTGTTTGCGGACGGAAGTCATTTAAGTGGCGTTGAAAATTTGGTCACATTTGGGCGGAAGCCAATTTTTTGGCTCTGGGCGACTGCCCCTTTAATTTTGTTTCGTTCTTTGTGAAATGAATTTGCATTAACAATAAAAAACTAGAATTTAGGAAACGGAAACTTCCTGTTTTAATTGAGGTATACGGCATGCTCGCACTCTCTTTCGATCTTGATTAAAATTATTTGATTTGTTAGGTTAGAAAACTCAAAAAATGAGCAGTAGACACAGAGATATTGGACGTAATTATGCTTCTGGAAGTGAAAAAGGTAAAGCGAAGGAAGAAAAAGAAAGAAGAGATCAACTTGTGATATCAAAAACACGTAAGCTGACAGAATATTTTGATGTTCATGGTGGTGGTACTCTAACCGCTGAAGCTGGAAGTACAAAAACAACTAGTACTAGTGCAGGCTGTGCAGCAGAAAACATACAGTAAGGCCCGGTATACACTGAGTCTGAATGTGAAAGAATAAATGAAACGAAGAAGTACTCTAATAATATTGCTGATCAGCCGAACAATATAGATGGCTGTGAGCGTGAATATTGGATATCCAAGAGAAGTGAAAAATGTCAACATGTTGATTGTGCCTTCTCTTCATCCGTGCTATTGTATGACAATGAAAAGAAAACTCGATACTGTCAGAAGTCTTATTTTACACATATTCATAAACTTACAAACAAGCAACATGACAGAATATGGTTATGCTATTTAGAAAGTAAAGGGCGTGTTGCGGTCAGTTTGCTGAGTCTGTAGTATGTTAAAATGTACCTGTGTAATTTTTGAGACTTTAATTTAATAGTTTCTTGATCGAAGGGAAGGTACTCATGTTTTACTGGGATTGTAGTTGACAGTGGTGGTTGTCCCACTTGTCTGTTAACCCAGCGTTTAATTTTAGAATCGATGTCAGCTTTTCCTGACATGTTCACCCACCTGAGTTTAGCTCAAGGGTCTAGCGCCTCGACGCATGCGCGAAGAATCTGGCGCAATTTTAAGACATCCTGTGTTAAGGAGTCGAGCTGTAGTCTTGGAAAGGGTCAAGACGATTTTGGGAAAGTCTTCTGTTTGTGTTCGACCAAGATGGTTTAAAATTGTTCCCAATGTTATATTCTGATACGCCTAGGAGGCGAGTGAGTGTTGTGATATTTATTCAGAAGGGACAGTAAGGTAATTTGCTCTTAAAACTGTTTCCCTCGTTTGTTCAGAATCTTATATGATTCGTTTTGTAGCAAGCTAAGGACTTTTCCCTGGGCGGGAAAGAGTCTACCTAAGTATACTTGAGAGGAGGCTTACGAAGTATTCAAATATTATATGCAATGGGCTGGTGTATGCCCAAAGAACTTTACAGGTGCTGTATCCCACTATCTGCGGTGATGCCATTTAACAAGGTTTGACTCACCCTGTTTGTTATAGAAATATCACGGAGGCCATTATATCTATAAGCCCGCCATATTGCGCTGCCTGCTGTAGACCCATATATATCTGACTTACTGATGTCAGAAAGGAGTTGTGTAAACTCACACATTTGCTGTATTTTGCTGTAGCTGACGAAGGTGGAATTGTACGAGATCAGCTTTATTATATACATGCACCGCTGGCTGATGAACTGTATTCATACATGCTATGTCCTGAATTGTCAATGACTATTTTATGTTGATGTCGGCGTACCTGTCTGTAACCGTCAGATTTGCTCTCCACTAGATGTAACAACCAGAATGTTACCGAGCGGTTTAAGTATAAGATGTTAAGTCTGTTTGCTCGTGTGAAATCTGGTATTTGTACCGTGTTGAAGTGTCGCTGAGTGTGCGTGTCGTTGATCACCTGGGCAGTTCAGTGTTGCGTGTATCTAGGTCAACAGCGTGAGGCACTGCCAGTGGTGTAATGTATACACTCATACATAATAGCATACATGTAGTTTCTCAGGAGTGTAGTACTCGTAGTGAGATGTGGTAGAAGTAAAGGTGTGGGTGTAGGAAGCAGCAGATCGTGGACACAAAGTCGTATAGGCTCTTATTCATCTACACCAAACTCACTCCACCACAAGTAGAAGTCATAGATGTGCATAATACAGATGACTTTTCCAACATTTATTACGGCAACAGTACGCTGACAGACGACACAGTCAATTGAACAAGGATCATGGATATTTCATGTGTGGTAAATAATAATAACACCGAGCATCATAAATCTTTCATAGCTCATGTGTAAGATGCTAGTAAAGCTGGCTTGACAATATATATTTGTTGCCAGTAATTTTAATGGAAGGGAAGTGATCTGGAAAATGTTAGGTGAGCAGATTAGATTATGAGTTACATTTCTTGATTAGCTATGATGTTCGGTTAAATTGTAATAGGGGAATTCCCTCGTATGTCCGAGAAGTAAAGTTAGAAAGCGTGTGAACGCTAGTCAGTTCAATTGTGGAGGTTTATTCACTCCGAACTGTTTTGAGCTACGGGTGTTTAGCTATTTGTGGCTAGCCCGTGCAAGTAGTGAGACTGAGTGGTGTTTTTTGTACAGCCGGGTCTTGTATCTGTTTTAGGGGGGAGATGTGTATTCCCGTGAGGGAAAGAGAGTTTGTGGGCAGCGACCGAAGGAGTCGGCCCCTGGACGTGTTTAAAAAGTATGCCTGTACAGTGCTGAAGATAAGAGGTTATTATTTGTGTAGGCCATTATTTCCTTAGAGAGGATAATTTTTGATATGTGAAGACATGTTGATTGTGAGATTATTGCAAACTGCCGAGTGTGCAGTATTGTGTGTTTCTTGAGAGGTAAGGATCCATTAATATATTATCAGAGCGCTGATGTGAGGAGTATCTTGAGGATGCCATTTATGTTATAGCACGGCGATGATGTCCGTTTGCTATCTTTGAGGAGGCCATATTTATGTTAGCACGGCGATGATGTCCATTCGCTAAAAGGATCCATTATTATATTATCAGAGCGCTGATGTGAGGAGTATTTTGAGGATGCCATTTATGTTGTAGCACGGCGATGATGTCCGTTTGCTATCTTTGAAGAGGCCATATTTATGTTAGCACGGCGATGATGTCCGTTCGCTAAAAGGATCCATTATTATATTATCAGAGTGCTGATGTGAGGAGTATTTTGAGGATGCCATTTATGTTGTAGCACGGCGATGATGTCCGTTTGCTATCTTTGAGGAGGCCATATTTATGTTAGCACGGCGATGATGTCCGTTCGCTAAAAGGATCCATTATTATTATGACAGCGCTGATGTGAGGAGTACTTTATTATTGTATTGCTGTAAACTGTAATTTGACCATATGTGTATTCTATATTAACGTACTGTGCTGTGGTGTAATAAACCGTCATTAACTTTCACCTGCCGTTACACCATTCCATGCCTCTGATGTGTATACCTGTAGTGTGTGAATGCACCTATACACACCTCACTTATGACACCAACACACAACCGGAGTATTATCAATGGTACCCTCCATATTAAACATTTAAGTGATTTATCAGTGGTGGCTGATACACAATTATATTATTATCAATATTCTTTCTTACTGTAGCTCAGCACCCCTGACTGAATGCGTCAGGTAGTCTTTCAACAAATATGCCGCACGATAAAGACGGATTCAGTTGATCAATATCAAAGTCTATGAACTTGTATAATCAAGAAGTCAAGACTTCATCTGGCTTCACCCGCCAGGCACTTCTTCCTCTGCTCAAAGATATCGGCCGAGATATCGGGCCTCTATAATAATTCAAACAACAGTGTACTCTTTACAGGGCAGGTATGATCATCCATGCCGAAACATAATATCTCTTCACTGGGCTTCTGTAATATAGCTAGACGAATCGTCTTATGTGGCTATATCGAGCACACAAAATTGACTCTACATCTCAAGAACTGTTAGCGCTTCTCACAGCTTGACACAAAATGTTCTGCAATCTAGGCGTAATAATTAAGTTCTTTTTACCTTGGACAGAATCCGAGAAATACACTAATAACACCTGTCGTCATTCTTGACGAACAGAATAACTCTGAGGAGAATCACTGACATCACAGTCACACTGAAGACTATCTTTCCCCCAGAAAATGCAGAGAAGAACAACGGACATCTCGTCCGGTCAGAACCCAGCTCATCACTCAATAACGGAAGTCTAATCGTTTCGTGCCCAAGAAACTTGCGCATGCGTAGATAGAACAGATTTGAGAACAGCTAACCCCGTCTGAAGACAGGTCAACTACAATGAATAACAAAGGGAAGATAACCCTAAATCAACCTGTCCCAGGGAGTTGGTTGTTCGTCCATCACGGGTGATGAAGACCACTCTGTTCATCCAATTATTTAAGAATATGTTAGGTTAGTCTATGGGTACGAAGGTGACTGAAGAGCCCGATGCGGGCCTGAAAAGATCTTGGACAGTGTGGGCAGGGAATGTTTGCTTCATGTGAAGGTTTTATTTCACGGTCCTTTCTAGCTTGTCTCCGCTGTTCTGCTGCTGCTCTTCTGGATGATTCGCATGCTGCTGCACCTTTACGAAGAGATGTGCGCCAAGCAGTTCGGTCTTGCGCAGCAGCTTCCCATGTGTCTGGGTTTATGTCAAAGGTTTTCAATGACGTCTTTAACGTGTCTTTGAAGCGCTTCTTTTGGCCACCATGGGAGCGTTTACCCTTCTGCATCTCACCATAAAAGAGTACCTTTGGCAGTCGATGGTCTGGCATGCGGACTACATGACCTGCCCAGCGAATTTGTGACTGCATCAGAATAGTATCAATACTAGGGATACCAGCTCTGTCAAGAACGGCGGTATCCGGGATCTTGTCTTGCCATTTGATGTTCATTATCTTCCTGAGACAGACTGTATGGAAGTGGTTTAGCTTCTTTACGTGGCGCCTGTATACAGTCCATGTTTCACATGCATATAGCAGCACTGGAAGCACCGCAGCTCTGTATACCTTCAGCTTTGTCTGTAGACTAATGCCACTTCGATGCCAAACGTTGGTGTATAGTCTGCCAAATGTGCTGCTGGCTTTGGAGATCCTGGTGTTCACCTCATCATCAATGACAATGTTCTGGGATAGTGTGCTACCAAGGTATGTGAATCGGTTCACAACATTCAGTTTCTCACCATTAACCTTGATGACTGGCTCAGTATAAACTGTGCCAGGAGCTGGTTGGTACATGATTTCTGTTTTCTTCGTGTTGATGGTAAGCCCAAAGTTGGCGCAGGCTTCGGAGAATCTATCCACACTATGCTGCAGATCAGCCTCTGAGAAGGAATTGAGGGCACAATCATCAGCAAACAGAAGATCTCTGATGGTGTGTGATTTGACCTTGGTTTTTGCTTGAAGCCTCCTAAGGTTAAACAATTTTCCATCAATACGATAACTAATGTCGATTCCTGTGTCCCCGTCTCTAAAAGCATCAGTCAGCATAGCAGAAAACATGATACTGAACAGAGTCGGTGCAAGTACGCACCCTTGTTTAACTCCATTTGAGACGGGGAAAGGCTCTGATAGCTCACCGTTTTCCTGAACTCTAGCCTGCATTCCATCATGCAGTTGCTGCACTATTGTGATAAATTTCTTTGGGCAGCCGTATTTTGCCATGATCTTCCATAGACTCTCTCTACTGACCGTGTCGAACGCCTTTGTCAAGTCGATGAAAGCTGTGTACAGGTCACAGTGCTGTTCTTGGCATTTTTCTTGTAGCTGTCTTGCAGCGAACACCATATCTGTGGTTCCACGTTCTTTCCGGAATCCACACTGACTTTCAGGTAAAAGACCTTTGTCAAGATGAGCCGTAAGGCGATTCAAAAGGATTCTGGCGAATATCTTCCCAGCGATTGATAAAAGAGAGATGCCTCGATGATTGTTGCAGTCTTGGCGATTACCTTTACGTTTATATAGATGTATAATTGAGGCATCTTTGAGATCGTGTGGGATGGTTTCACTCTGCCACATTTGCTGGAAGATCATATGAAGTTTCTCTATCAGAACTGCACCGCCATCTTTATAAACCTCAACAGGAATTGAATCGGAGCCAGGGGCCTTTCCACTAGACAGTTGACGAATCGCTTTTTTAGTTTCCTCCAGAGTTGGTACATCATCTAATGCTTCATTTATAGGAATTTGGGGCAGGCGGATGATGGCTTCGTCGTTAATAGATGATGGCTGGTTCAAGATATTATTAAAATGTTCAGCCCAGCGTTGGAGAATTTTTTCCTTGTCTGTAATTAGTGTTTTTCCATCTGCATTAAGGAGGGGAAATGATCCTGATGATGTTGGACCATAGACCGCTTTGAGTGCAAGGTAAAAGTTTTTCAAGTCATGGCTGTCAGCAAAGCCTTGGATCTCATCTGCTTTATTACTCAGCCATGAATCCCGCATCTGGCGTAGTTTATGTTGGACGATTCTACGCATGTTGTTGAAAGCGTCTTTCTTGGATGTAGATTTTGGATCATTTAAATATGCTTTATGGAGATGGTGTTTCTCAGCCAACATCTGCTTTATATCATCTGAGTTCTCATCAAACCAGTCATTTTGTTTCTTGATGGAAGGACCCAGGACCTCTGTAGCAGTGTTGTAGATCTGCTCACTTAGGGCTGCCCAATTTGTTTCCACACTTTGGCCGTCTAGCGAGATAGATTTGAGACGGTCTTCTAAGGTGTCAGTAAATGACTGTTTGATTGTTGTCTTCTTTAGTTTGGTGACATCCAGCCTCTTTTGAGTTTTCTTCCCCTGAGGGCGCCTGGCTGGTTGGATACGAACTTTAAGTTTAGATACAATGAGGCGATGATCAGTCCAGCATTCGGCACCACACATGGACTTGGTCACCCGGACATCTTGCCTGTCCTTCTTCCTAACAATTACATAGTCAATTAGGTGCCAATGCTTTGAGCGAGGGTGCATCCAGGAGGTCCTGTTGCGGGTAGGAAGTCGAAAAATGGTGTTGGTGACAAGGAGGTCATGTTCTGCGCAAGTCTGGAGGAGACGAAGTCCATTACTGTTACAGCGACCCACGCCGTACCTACCAATAGTGCCATTCCAGGAGATGTTATCTGAGCCTACTCTTGCATTAAAGTCACCAAGAATGATGAGCTTATCTGCTTTAGGAACTGATGCAATGACTGCATGTAGTTCTTCGTAAAACTTATCCTTGACATCATCCTGGTTTGTCATAGTTGGTGCATACGCGCTAATGATGGTGGCATGTTTTCTTCCATAGAACAGAGGGATCTTGACCGTCATGAGTCGGTCATTTATTCCCTTTGGGGGCCCCGCTAACTTGCTGACAATTGCTGTTTTGATTGCAAATCCAACCCCTGCTTCTCGTCTTTCTTCAGTTCCTCTTCCGCTCCAAAAGAATGTATAACCTGCACCCTTTTCGCAAAGTTGGCCCTCGCCTGCAAGTCGAGTTTCACTCAGTGCTGCTATGTCAATGTTGTACCTGGCCAGTTCTCTCCCAATCAGGGCAGTTCGTCTCTCAGGTCTGTTTGCATTAAAGTCTTTGTCAAGTAAAGTGCGCACATTCCATGCGCCTAGAATGAGGGGGAAAAATCTGTCCTTTCTTTTTCTTATATGTCGACCACCGAAGTAGGGTACCCACCAACCGCGGTAAGCTGGTTAGGTAATGGTGAAGCAGGCAATGTTTAGGGCACCTTTTCTAGCCCCTTCCTCATGCCATGGAGGTGAGCAGTGCTTTCCTAAAGAGGGCTGCTCAGACACTCAGGGGGCTGCCGAATCCCACTGCTGCTCCGATCAGTGGAAGACGACCATATGGCCTGAGCCGCCTGTGTGTAGGTCTGCGACTACGACTGCCAGCGTACCCACGCCTGCCGCTTCGCCGCTCGCCCATCGCCACAGGACTTGTTGTGAGTGGATGGATGAATGGATGAATGGATGAAAGAGTGACTTGCGCGGTGATTTGGATTAAAGTGAGGAAGAGTTGCGCAATTCGTCGACCTCACTCTCTCGCCTGGGTCCATCTCAATCCAGTGGCAAGACAAGTCAAGACGACTGGAGATGAAGTCAGGTGCAGTGGATGACCAGGGCTTTCTACGTGCCTCGCCGTGCTCCTTACGCTCCACAGCGCGTTGCTGGTAATCGCCGTCATGCCCGTTGAACCAACAGGTGGTTTCTTCCGCGCAGTCTATCGAATCCAGTCTTCGCATGCATGGGTAGGCAGACCCTAACTCACCGAAGGTTTATAACCATTCGGCTACCCTCACCTAGTTTAGCCGGCCTGTCAAAGCCGTTGTCCGGGGGTGGCCGCTGTCGCATGCTGACAGCTACGAGGAGCCACAGGTGAGAGCTGGATGCCAGGTTTGGACCAAAGGTGGCTGAGCTGCCCTAAAAAGGGCATGACAGCTCCTTCACCAGAGGTACTACCAATACCTGACTTCCCAACACCCCCTAAACAGTTCTCTAACTTAGATCATCAAAAAGTATTAAATAGATTTACGTCTATGACACAGTCAAAACGACAGCAACAGACTACCGCACCCTCCGGATTAAAAAAAATGAACTTTTTGGGGGGGGGGGGAATACATCAATGAGCAAGATACAACATGCTCATAACGCATGAATGATGCGCCGATAAAATAAACAACATAAAATATTGTCTTAATGACAGGCTCAATCGACGCACAATAGAGCGTCTAGTGAGAACAAAAAAAATCACCTCACAAGATAAGAGAAACAATTTTCTCCACATAAAACATATCCGGAAAGTACCATCAAACAAATCTCAGTTGCTGGCGATGCTAACAAAAATCACATACATATAAAAAAATGCAATGTTATAGCAATGCGAATGACAACATAAATCGAGAAGTCATAATAACATATAAATGTATCGAAGTTTCATGCTATATAATCACTATTATCTAATGGATGGCCATAACAAAATTTGTAAAGTCATTATATATACATATGACAATACAAGTGTATAATCTAATTAATAGGAGATGGCATTCACAGTACACAACAATGCTGTATCCCGAAGATCAATGTAAGCACCATCCAAATAATATGTAAGTGACATATGGCATCATCATGATTCTCAAAAGCACTCTGTACCTGGTACTAGTTTGCACTGAGAACAATTTAAATGACACAATTAGCAACATCCTATAATGTACTATAATTACTAATACATGTGTAGGTATTACATGTGGCCGCATTAATGTTTTTCGACCTTTATGTATGTCAACTTAACCTTCTAAATTACACCAAAGATGGTAATCGAGAAAGAAAACAATTAATTTACCACTCTAAGGTGACAACAAATGTGTTAATATATATTGTTATATTGAAGAGACATAAGTCGAGAAGTGTATTAGGAAAATCTAGGACACAAGACTTAAGTGGACTCATGTGGGCATCTAGACAGTATGTCTGCCATCACATTATCCAGACCACGGATAGCTCGTACCGTGAAATGAAAAGGTTGAAGAGCAATAGCATATCGAGTAGATCTCGAGCTCTTCAAGTTCTTACACTGAATAGCTGTAAGAGCTTTTTGGTCTGTTTCCACAATGAAATGCGCACCAAGAAGGAATCTTTGTAACTTAAGGATTGACCAAACCATAGCCAACAATTCACGGTCTAAAACCGAGTAATTCCTTTCTGCTGCATTCAGCTTCCTAGAGATATACATTACAGGATGCAGAGTTCCTGAATACTCCTGCATTAGTGCCGCTCCGATCCCAGTGGATGAGGCGTCACTACGAAGAACAAAAGTCTTATCAGCAATAGGTAGCCTTAAGATAGGTGGGGATGAGAACAAATTCTTAATCTGATCCAATGAAGATTGATATTCTTGAGACCAGCGCACTATGTTAGGAGACCCTTTCTTCAATAGGGTTGAAAGTGGTGCCATGATAGAGGATAGATTTTTAATGAATCTTCCGTAGAATTGTATTAATCCCAAGAGACTACGTACTTGTTTTTTTGTTTTAGGTATAGAGATATTTAATATCTTAGAAATGTTTTGGTCCTCTGTCTTCAATAGACCATGACGAACTCGATGACCCCGGAAAGAAGTTTCACTAAACCCAACTGTTAGGCCGTTCTTCTTTTGAAAAGGTTTGTTGAAGGTGTAGAGTCTGTTATTATCGACTATAACGCGAATGGATCCCTTCTTGAAAACTGAAGTAATCAATCAAATAACAACTGCCAACAATGGGCACATCAGCAAATGTCAAAGACGGTTTCAATTATAACCATTTATTGGACGATGCAAGATTGACGAGACAAACTGGTCAACAAGGATGACGGACGATTAACTGTCAACATTACGGTATACAGCGTAGATTTCATATTTAAAAGCAAAACATAGTGAGTCCATTTCGTAAGGTAATCTCTTTTGAAATGTCTGACTGGTTATACAGTATTCCTTATCAATGGCATCCAAGTAAACAAATAAGGCAGTTATGTGCGACAGGTCATCTATCAAATTATCTGTGACCTTGGCAAATGACGAAGATCCTTATCAGGTCTTCTATATGATAGAAACAATGTTCCAATATCTTTCCAACGTACTTTGCTGGTACTGGCCTCTTACTTTAATCAATGTTGAGTTATAATAATATCAATTCATGCCAACGACCTTCGTGGCATTAGAGCTTCTATCTATATAATCCTTGAGTCACCTCTGCTATACGTAGTATGTATTCGTAACGCCGAATACAGATTCACCTCATAAAAATACTAAGCCAATCCTGGATAATTCCCATTGCAGGAATCCGTCGGATTTAAAATTTACATAATAAGTTCACGTAGGACTCCATTTTGAACCAATACGTCATTGGTCCAACTAGACGTCTACATGCGACAGAATTACATTAATATACATATATCATACTTGCTTCTCTTCCCGAGAAAAATCACCAGTATAATGTTAACCCAGGTCCTCATCTTCTTCATAGACGGACGGTCACACTAAAGAATCAATATACCCACAACACGGGTTCGAACGCCACAAATCAATGGACTGATACTTGGGCACTAAACTTCTCAACCCCAGCTATGACGTAGACTGCTCTTTGGCAACACGTGCGGGCGGGGTAACCCAATACTCGCATTAGTGCACAATCGTGCGCTAATAAAAATCAAACTCACCAAGAATACTTACTATCATGTAAGTCGGTGCGTAAAGTTTATTACAGAGGAAGGACCACATATTAATAAATATGAGACTACCCTCATCTGTAAACGACTGTAAAGGCCTACGAAAAGGGCTCTACAGATTCCTTACCAATCCCCCCCAAAAAATTAATTATATTAATTTTTTTCTTTACTACTCGAAACTAGAGGTGATTCATGTGTACATAATCATATAATATTAATATAGCATGACATAGAATCATCAAAACATAATTATGAAATTTAAGTTAACTCAAATAAACAAAAGGTATGCACAAAAGCATACATCCACAATTGACCACCTTTGGTACAATGTGGTAAATGAAATAAAATCGCATATAGAAATAATGAATTAAACCGAATAGAAACGCAAAATGAAAAGAAATGTAAAAACCAATGAATAAACAGAAAAGTGATGGATATGTCTTAAAAACGACAAGTGAAAAAAAAAAAAATGAAAGAATACAATTTAAACAAATGTATAGATCAACACACTTAACCGTGTCTAAAAATTCCTTTGTGGTACTAATAAAAGTGCAAATGTTAAATCACTGTTCTTACCGAGTGATAAATATTAAATGTTTACAATGTAATTAAATATTCCATAGTGATCTAAATTAATTCTTATACTCATTAACTAAGTATCAACGGTAACTAATCTACCGAATTATTTATTTAAAAAAAAAATTAACAATGTCATTAAATTTCGTAGATTAAGAAAGTTCTATTGTCCTGTTAGGAAACCGAAAAATTATACTAGGTTCCGTTCCATGAAAAAAACCAACCAAGTGTTCGCAATGTTATTTCGGTGAGAAAATATAATCTGTTTTTATTCAACGTTATTCTCTCTTCAATATCCTGAGTAAGTAAATGTTATTTTCACAAAGATAGTCATATACCTTAACGTTCCATGTTTTTTAAATACATAATAATTGTAGATTTCACTTGACTGAATGTTAATGACTCTTGTCATAGAGGTATCACACGTAAAAAGTTATAATTGACGAACTGTCAGTGTCGAAGTTCAGTTATCTGCAGTGCGTAGCTGTTAATGTGATTCGTTAGGACATCTCGACAAAACGTCTGCGAGAACATTCTGAGTACCAGGTATGGATCGAATCGTGAAACTATATGGTTGGAGAGCGATCGCATACCTAGTCGATTTGGCAGATTTCACGTCTTTCGTGTTGAGAGCAGTAAGTGCTTTTTGGTCTGATTCCACAATAAAGTGTGATCCAAGCAGATATCTCTGGAGTTTAGTTATTGACCAAACAAGTCCAAGAAGTTCCTTATCTAGAACAGAGTAATTTTGTTCGGTCGGAGTTAACTTCCGTGATACATAGAGAACTGGATGCAAGGTGCCATTATATTCTTGTAGTAACACGCTTCCCACGCCGTAGTTAGAAGCACCGCTGCGTAAAACAAATGGTAAGTTCGCATTAGGCAACCTTAAAACAGGAGCATCCGAAAAAAATTTCTTTATGGTATCCAACGCGATTTGATGTTCGTTTGACCACCGAATCACGTTAGCTGCACCCTTCCTAAGTAATGAAGAGAAAGGAGCAGTAATGGACGAAAGATGTGGAATGAATTTCCCATAGTATTGTACTAGCCCCAACAGAGATCGCACTTGTTTCTTTGTTTTAGGTGTAGAGATATTAAGGATTTTAGAGACATTACTGTCCTCTGTATATAACATACCGCGACCAATACGGTGACCCAAAAAAGAAATATCGTGGAAACCCACAAATGCCTTTGATGGCTTAGCAGTTAAGTTATGATCTTGTAACGTGGACAGTAATGAGTTTAATCCTTCTATATGTTCTTCCCAAGAGTCACTGAAAAGACAAATGTCATCTATGTACGCAATGACATTGGGATGATGAGATAGAATTCGGCGCATCATGCGCACGAACGTGGCAGGAGCGTTGACTAACCCGAAAGGCATAAAATTCCATTGGAATAGACCCCGAGGAGTCGAGAAAGCAGTGAGTGGCTTTGCCCTTTCTGTCAATGGTACTTGCCAATAGCCCTTTGACAGATCAAACTTAGAGAAGAAAGTAGAATGAGATAATTTTACTAATAAATCTTCTAAAAGTGGCAAAGGTTCTGCGTCAAATTATGTGACTTTATTTAATTTTCTGTTGTCTACACATAGACGAATGTTGTTATCTTTCTTTCTAATTATCACCATAGATGAAGCATATGGTGACAACGATGGTTCAATTATGTTTAATCGAAGCATCTCATCCAATTCCTTTTCGACCTTATCACGAAAGTGTAAAGGTATGGGATATGGACAAATACGGATAGGTGTTTCATCAGTTAGAAGGATATCATGTTGAATAGCTGACGTATGACCTGAAATGTCAATGAGAACCTTATCATACGTTTGGAGTAGTGATGAAACTTGCTGTCGTTGATCAGCCGAAAGAGAAGAAGAAATAGTGACATCATTCCAGTTTTCAATGGAATGAATTGGTACAACTGGTATGGGCAATTGTACATCTTGAAAAGAAGACTCTTCTTCTTGTATAACTGACAAATTAGTATAGTTGTGAATGTGAGGAGTAGGATCGTCAGTCGCTTGAAATACTGATTGTAGATAATCAGGACGTGAATAATACTCTTTCAACATGTTAATGTGAAAGGTTTTGTGTTTTCCGTTAATATCGACGATGTAGTCAACATCGGATATTCTTGAGATGATCCTAAAAGGACCTCTCCATGTGATCAGTAGACGATTGTTATGAGAAGGCAGTAAAACAAAAGCCTCGTCACCAGGAATAAGCTGGCGAAGACGTCTATACCTGTTTGCAAATAGACGAGCTTTTTCTTCAGCCTCTTCGGATGATGCAGTAGCTATTCTACAAGCATCTATTATTCTCTTTCTTAAAGAGATGACATACTCATATGAGGATTGAGTTTCCTCAGGTATATTATCTTCAACCAATAAATCATGGATTAAAGACATAGATCTGCGTGGTTGTATGCCAAAAACTAACTGGAAGGGAGAAAACCCCGTGGCTTGATTTTTCACTTCACGGTACGCAAACAGAGCAGCGGGCAGGACTCTGTCCCACTCCTGAGGGTGATCTTGAGTCATCTTACCCAACAACTGCTTAAGTGTCATATTCTGTCTCTCAATTAACCCATTGGACATCGCATGGTATATTGAACTGAGAGATCTATCTATACCCAATGTCTTCATAACCTGTGACATGTAGTCGGAAATAAACTGGACACCATGATCCGATAGGATCTTACGCGGAAAACCAATGCGTGAAAAGATCAACATTAAAGCTTCTGCAACACTGGCAGATGAGGTGTTCTTAAGAGGTATGGCCTCAGGCCAACGCGTACACATATCGATACAGGTAAGAATATGTGTATGTCCTCTTGCAGATGGCAATATAGGACCAATGATGTCAATCGCCATTTTATCAAATGGTCTAATAGGTATGTCCTCAGCTTGGATAGGAGCATCATGATATGGACCCCTTACTTTAACTTCCTGACATGTCACGCAGGAACGACAATAGAGATTAACATCTCTATGAACGCCAGGCCAATAGAATGCGGATAGCACTCTAGAATTCGTTCGCGAAAACCCCATATGACCTGCACATTGAGAATCATGAGCATGTCGTAATATTCTAGGTCTCATAGAAGACGGGACCAGAATTTGTGAACGCACAGATGAATCTGTTTCTCTTATTAATCTAACTAAAATACCCTTTTTAAGAGCAAATTGGTGTCTAGAATTTGCAATTGTGTTGTTATTATTTCTCTTAGTCACCAATTGAAAAAATCTCTGCAAAGAATTATCATTCTTTTGTAAATTAGCAAACAGCTCCCTTGAAATAGAAGAATCATCATCATTACTATTATGAACCGTAGGTTCAGAAGTTGATTCACGCGACAATTCAGTAGCTTGCGCTCTGGTAACCACTGCATTTGCAGCATGAATATGTCGCTTTTCCCATTCATTAATCTGCTGTAGTGTACACACTTTTATATCGTGTATACAACCAAGTATCACATCGCTAACTGGATTCTGTAGAAGACAGGCATGGATCTTCCCTGAAAAGAAAGGTGTATGTAAATTAGTGATGGCTGTAGGGAAGGTTTCCACAGTTCCCCCGAATGTGACGCACTTGACCACGTTGCCAGTGGCCAAGGAAGGGTCGATCAGAGAGTTCCGCACTCCGACGGTACTGCAGCTTGAATCAAACAAAATAGAGCAAGGAATCGAGTTGACGTATCCTCTGTTAAATCTTAAACAACCCTTTCCGTGGTGAATTGATGCAGAAGTAGCTGTACAAACTGCTGGTAGACTTGGTAGAATGTGTCCGCATCGCAGCGTCGTGATCGCCTTGGGCTGGAATAGCGTTGAGCATTCTTGACATGTCTTTACCTGCTCTAGATCGATACAAGACATAGCATTATGTTGATTAACATTATTGTCCTTATCTTTGTTAGTTTGTTCTTCAATTGAAGCAACATTGGAATGTTGTCGTGGCCTGCTCGACGATCTATCTCTTCGTCGCGATCGATTTTGACTATTGTCATTAAAATTGCTATAATTACTATTTATGCCATCATTAAAATTTGGATGAGTCCGCCAATGAAAGTTATCACTGTTGTGATGTTGGCTAAATGATTTATTCATAAATCTATGTCTATTTTCAGGATGATGTGATTGAGATCTCCAATGTTGTTTATTATTATTCCCTTGATTATATTTAGGATTGTTGTTAATAAAATCTCGAGATCTGAGAGATTGGCCCCATGATACATTAAATGGAGCATACTGTTGGTATTGTTTCCCCTTTTAAAAATGACAAAATTTAAATTATTATTACTTCCCCTGTGAAAATTTCTATCGCTACTCATCGAACGATTTCTAGGGAAATTGTTATGTTGCATAGCGAAAGCAACGGGTAAATCGTCCTTAATCTGCGCATTGCTGATATCCATGTTAGGATGAGCGGTGAAGAAATTTTTGCAATGTTCTGACATTTCTTTTATATTACAAGGCTTACGTTCATGTAGAAACGAAAGAAATGCAGGACTTACTGCCGATAAAACTTTATCTCGTAATAATAAGTCGAAAATACCGTCATAAGATTTCTCTACCTTGGACAGTTCGATCCATCTTTCCAAGGTAAGACGCATTTGAGAAAGAAAATCATCAAAGTTCTTGCTAGATTGTGGGAGCATAGACTTGAACTTCATTCTGTACTGATCTTCTGTCATTTGAAATTTGTTTAGAAGAGCGGCCCTAAGAGCATCATAATCATTTTTATCTATAGAGCTAGTAGTGTGATAAACAGCCATTGCCTCTCCTGTAAGTAATCTGAATAAGTGGGTGCAATATAATGATTTATCCAAGTTGTACGACCTACATGTAGCCTCAAATCTGTCCCAAAAAAATATGACATCGTCAGATGGTGGAGTAAACCTTGGCAATTTTAGATGAACCTCTCTAAAATTCTCATGTCTAGATGAAGACTGGCCTTCATGAGTCTTTTGCGTATTACATTCACTTGACAATCTTATTCTGTCAAATTCCAATTCGGCAAGTTTCAAATCATGCTGCCGTTTCTTATCATTCTCTTCTGTCTCAAGCTGAAGTCTTTTTGCATTTTGTTCAGCTATTAATCTTCTTTCTTCCATTTCCTTTTGTTTAACTTCAATGTCCTTTTGTTTAACTTCAGCATCAAATCTAAATTTTTCTTCAGCCTCCAATCTTTTCTGTTCTGACTCACGCTGAAATCGTTTCTCTTCTAATTCAACGGCTAATCTCATTTTTTTCTCATTTTCATCAGCCTCAAATTTCACCTTCTTCTCATTTTCTGCAGCACGTTTCTCTTCTAATTCAGCGGCTAATCTCATTTTTTTCTCATTTTCCTCAGCCTCAAATTTCAAATTTTCCAACCTTAATTTCTCAGCTTCTAATCTTTGAGATTCCAACCTTTGAGACTCTTTGTATTCTGTCATAGCAAATGATCTAATCTCTTCCGGAGGTATATTAAGCGCCTTAGCCTGCTTAATAAAGTAGTCTAAGGTAGATATTATTCAAGATTATTCTGAAATACTTCTACATAAAAGTGTTACTATACCAAGTGGTCTTCGTTCCTGTCCTAGAACGGTAAATTAAAGTCATATAATAGGCAATTATGTTAATAATTAATAAAGTAATTTATGCAATGAAATGTTATGAAAGCAACAACGTGATAGACAATAGGCACAATACTGACAAGACACGATAATCAAAGACGAGTGAAACACAATCGTAGAAATCAACTAAAATAAAAATGTGGAACTAAAATAGGATGTCGTAAAAAATTACGATGACATCTACGATCAGATAATAAACAAGACAGTTGACAACACAGTGTATAAACATTAATGGTGTAAAAAACTGAACGAAAGTCAGGTTAGAAGGACGTAGTATACAAACAAAATACATCATAAAACTAAAGTACGAGTAAAAATAGCTACCAAAAACAACAATTAAAACTTGACGCTACAACTAAAACAGTCAGGTGTCACAGACCACCAGACACAGTGGACCTAAAATCCTTCTATGCTCACGCATAGGAACATTCCACTGAGGGAAGTCTGCAAAATAATTCCTATAGAACACTCAAGACGGACCTGTGGTGAAACTGGTATTTTTTTCCGTCCTAAGTCGCCATTCCCAACCTCCCACGATAAACATAAAACATAGAACATGAAACATGAATAAGAAAGTAGTGGACATATTACTAGGAGATAAGATGCAGCTAAACGTAAAACGATGTAATAAACACGACGTTTTTACTTATCTCAATTGATAACAAAAAGATATCACTCGCATCCGGGACTGCATGTATGAGACATCTATTTGAAGTAATGTAATGCCAGAGTCCAATGTTGAAACTTGAAAGTTAAAGTCCCTGGGTTGTCCTTGACATGGGATGACCGTTAAAGTTGCTGTAAGGTCCAGGATGTTGTCGCCTTGAAAGATAGCATATTTCTATTCAACCGAGTTTGAATGTAGACTTGAGTTCGATACCGCTACTGAAAACTGGATATTTTCAGACCATACTGCGCCGCCATTTCTGTTAGGCCGTTCTTTTTTTGTAAAGGTTTGTTGATGGTGTAGAGTCTGTTATTATCGACTATAACGCGAATGGATCCCTTCTTGAAAACTGAAGTAATCAATCAAATAACAACTGCCAACAATGGGCACATCAGCAAATGTCAAAGACGGTTTCAATTATAATCATTTATTGGACGATGCACGATTGACGAGACAAACTGGTCAACAAGGATGACGGACGATTAACTGTCAACATTACGGTATACAGCGTAGATTTCATATTTAAAAGCAAAACATAGTGAGTCCATTTCTTAAGGTAATCTCTTTTGAAATGTCTGACTGGTTATACAGTATTCCTTATCAATGGCATCCAAGTAAACAAATAAGGCAGTTATGTGCGACAGGTCATCTATCAAATTATCTGTGACCTTGGCAAATGACGAAGATCCTTATCAAGTCTTCTATATGATAGAAACAATGTTCCAATATCTTTCCAACGTACTTTGCTGGTACTGGCCTCTTACTTTAATCAATGTTGAGTTATAATAATATCAATTCATGCCAACGACCTTCGTGGCATTAGAGCTTCTATCTATATAATCCTTGAGTCACCTCTGCTATACGTAGTATGTATTCGTAACGCCGAATACAGATTCACCTCATAAAAATACTAAGCCAATCCTGGATAATTCCCAGTGCAGGAATCCGTCGGATTTAAAATTTACATAATAAGTTCACGTAGGACTCCATTTTGAACCAATACGTCATTGGTCCAACTAGACGTCTACATGCGACAGAATTACATTAATATATATATCATACTTGCTTCTCTTCCCGAGAAAAATCACCAGTATAATGTTGACCAACTCCGCCAATGCCGGTCCCAAGCCCGGATGAAAAAGGAGGAGGGCGGCCTGCATGGAGGCCGTAAGGAGGCAGCCCCTCCACCATGCAAAGGCCCAACAGGCCAATCACCTGTTTGCTTTAAATCACGATTACTAGCAACACAAGAGAGAAAACCGGACGGATTCTAAAGACGACGAACTGGAACTGACTACGGACTACGACTTATGGAACTTGGAACACAAGAAGTATAAATGGGAAGGAAGAGGAGCTGGTGGAAGAGATGAGGAAAGCAAAACTAGAAATCCTGGCTATAACGGAAACAAAGAAAAAAGGACAAGGAGTCATGGATCTTGATGGCAACACGCTGCTCTACAGTGGTGTACCCATGTCTGAAAGAGCTAAAGGGGGCGTGGGTTGCATTGTGGCACAAAATCAAAAAGATAGTATCAAGGGATGGAACTTTGTCTCGGAGCGCATTATGGTTGTTAAACTAAAAGAAGGAGAAACCATAGTCAACCTGGTCATAGTGTATGGGCCAAATGAGGATGAGAGAGCAGAGGTCAAGGAGGAATTCTTCGAGCTGCTTCAAAGGACAGTGGATGACTGCCTAGATGAAGTTATCATGCTCGGAGATTTTAATGCCAGAGTTGGAAATGACCATGCTAGATGGGGTGGAGTTATCGGAAGATATGGAGAAGATACTCTCAATGACAATGGAAAGCGACTCCTTAGATTCTGCAGTGAGCAGAATCTGATCATTACAAACACAAAGTTCCCCCATAAGCGCATACATGCATACACTAGATGTGAACCAACAAAGAATGAGAAGTCAGTGATCGACTATGCCATTGTTCGGAGAAGCTCATTCAAATATGTCCGAGATGCTAGAATCTGGAGGGGGCCAGAGATTGGAAGTGATCACTACCTGCTAACAATCAAAAGAACAACTGAAAGAGTTGCTCAGCTTAGGAACTGCCCAACACCACGCAAGAAACCAAGTAAACGAGCAGGAGAAATGAGCATTAGGACCTACAAGCTGAGAGAGCCAGAAATTAAGACCAGATATCAGGGCTTATTGCTGCAGCGGTGAGCAACACAGAAGAACGACCTGATGACTTGGAAACCCTCTGGATTAAATTCAAGTATATCATAAAGACAGCTGCTGCAGAAGCATGCGGTGAAGTCCGACTTGGGAACAAGAGAAAGAGGACACCTTGGTGGACAGAGGAAGTCAAAGAGAAAATAAGAGAGAAGAAAATGGCATGGAAACAATACTTAGGAGCTAAAAACACAACAGGACAAATGGAAAAATATAGAGAATATGTGACACTCAGAACAGAAGCAAAGAATAAAGTGCTAGCAGCAAAACAGAAGTCCTGGGAAGAATTTGGAGAAAAGCTAGAAAAGATGCACAAGAAAACCAGAAATTGTTCTATAAGACCCTAAAGAACATGAGGAAGGAAAAACAATGCCCTCTCAAATTTATAAAGGACAAGCAAGGCAAATTGCTTACTGCCCCGAAGGAAGTAATGGGAAGATGGAAAGAATATTTCTCAGACCTCCTGGATGGTGAGCATGGTGAAACATCAGAAATGATAAACACTAGCACAGAAGAGAAAACCAATGATGGTGAAGATGACATAAAGATGGAAGAACTGAAGGCAGCACTGGAGAAAATCAAGATGGGCAAAGCAGCAGGGCATGATGGTATAACACCAGAAATGGTTAAGTTCATGGGAGCATCAGGCGACCTATTACTCTTAAGGGTTTTACAGGCAGCGTGGTACAACAAGACAATACCAAAGGATTGGGAGATTGCCATCATAACACCAATTTTCAAAAAGGGTGACAATCGACAGTGTGGAAACCATAGAGGCATATCCCTTCTCAGTGTCCCTGGTAAAATCTACTCTAGAATCCTAGAGCAGAGACTCCGACACCTAGCTGAGCCACAATTGGATGAGGTCCAGTGCGGATTCCGAGCAAACCGAAGTACTCAAGACCTAATCTTCACACTCAGACAGCTGAGTGAAAAGGCCCTTGAGTATAAGAGTGAGATGCATCTTTGTTTCATAGATCTGGAAAAGGCTTTTGACAGGGTCCCCTGGAGCAAACTTTGGGACTGTTTGGCAAGGAAGAATATTCCAGCACCTCTGATTCATGCTATACAGAGCTTCTACAAGTCTTGCAGAAATTATGTGAGGACAGCAAACCATAAGTCGGAAGAGTTCAGGACCACCACTGGTGTAAGACAAGGTGATATCCTATCACTTTACCTCTTCATACTCCTTATGGACGATGTCATCAAGGCATGTAAGGAGAGAACAAGAAAGTATTCAGTGGGGTACTGGAAGATGAGACAGGTCTATATTTCGGAGCTGGCATTTGCTGATGATGTTGCCCTGATTGCTAAATCAGAGGCACATCTCCAATCCAACCTGCAAGTCTGGAAGGAAGAGCTGGAGAAGAGAGGGATGGTCATAAGCAGCTCTAAAACAAAATCCATGGTGATATCACGAGAAGAAAGAAAACATCAGATTAAGCTGGGAGAGCAGGTCCTGGAGCAGGTCGACCACTTTAAATACCTCGGAGCTATTATAGACCGAAAGGGAGGCATCAAAGAAGAGTTGGCCACTCGAAAAGCAGCAGCTGGGAGACTTTTTCAGGCCATAAATCGAGGATTCCTCAGCAAGAGAGAGGTTGGTAAGAAAACGAAGATGGCTGTATACCGCTCCACCTATGTCCCAGTCTTGACATACGGATGCGAGTCATGGGCAATGACTACAACCCATAAAAGCCAGATCCAAACCTCAGAAATGAGGTATCTGAGGAAGGTGGTTGAAGTAACAAGAAGAGACATGGTACGCAACCAGACGATACGTCAAGGCCTTAAATCCTACCCCCTGCAGACCCAAGTAGAACAGTCCCAACTAAGATGGTTTGGTCATGTCTGCAGAATGGGAGAAAATCGGATACCACGACAAGCATGGGAAACAAAGAGCCAAGGATCCAGACCCCGAGGACGACCCAGAGTCCGCTGGGAGGACAACATTAGACAATCTTTGAAGGATCGAGGACTAGAATGGAACCAGGCCAGGAGGAAGACAGCCGATAGGATAGACTGGCGCTCTCTCTTCCAAACCTCTACACCTCACGGTAGAAGGGGAACGACTAAGTAAGTAAGTAAGTATATGTTGACCCAGGTCCTCATCTTCTTCATAGACGGACGGTCACACTAAAGAATCAATATACCCGCAACACGGGTTCGAACGCCACAAATCAATGGACTGATACTTGGGCACTAAACTTCTCAACCCCAGCTATGACGTAGACTGCTCTTTGGCAACACGTGCGGGCGGGGTAACCCAATACTCGCATTAGTGCACAATCGTGCGCTAATAAACATCAAACTCACCAAGAATACTTACTATCATGTAAGTCGGTGCGTAAAGTTTATTACAGAGGTAGGACCACATATTAATAAATATGAGACTACCCTCATTTGTAAACGACTGTAAAGTCCTACGAAAAGGGCTCTACACCAACATAGGCCTTAGGGTTTTGCAGTCAAATTATGCTCGCGTAGAGTAGACAGCAATTCATTTAAACCCAAATAGTGATCTTCCCAAGTATTACTGAAAAGACAGATGTCGTCTAAGTATGCAATGACATCTGAACGATTTGAGAGAATTCGACGCATCATGCGTACGAAAGTAGCTGGTGCGTTCATAAGGCCGAAAGGCATAAAATTCCACTGAAACAAACCCCTAGATGTTGAGAAAGCAGTGAGAAGTTTTGCGTGTTTAGTTAACGGAACTTTCCAATATCCTTTTGACAAGTCAAGTTTAGTAAAGAATCGAGAGTTAGAAAGTCTAGTAAGTAGATCTTCTAATAAAGGCATAGGTTCAGCATCGAACTTCGTAACTTGGTTCAATTTGCAATAATCTACGCAAAGGCGTATGTTATTGTCTTTCTTTCGCACAATAACCATGGACGAAGAGTATGCTGAGGTGGATTTCAATTATTTTCAATTGTATCATTTCATCTAATTCTTTCTCGACTTGTGCTTGAAAATGAATAGGAATAGGATAAGGTCTTACTCTGATCGGATTATGATCAGTAAGTATAATGTCATGCTCAATGACATCTGTGTGTCCAGGAATGTCGGTAAAGACATCCTGAAATGCTTGTAGCGTAGAAGATACTTGTTGCTGTTCCTCAAAAGACAAATTAGAAGAAACAGTAACGTTCTTCCATGATTCCGTAGAAATAAGAGGAATCACAGGAAGAGGTAGATTAACATCCGAAAAAGTAGTTTCTTCATCCTGTATAACTGACAGGGATGAGATATGACCTTGTTGGACTGGAGAGTCGTCCGTCGCCTGGAAAATAGGCTGCAAATAGTCTGGTCATTCATGATATTCCGTAAGCATATTTATATGGAAGGTTTTATGCCTTCCATCAATATCGACAACATAGTCGACATCGGAACTTTTCGAGACTATTGTATATGGACCTTTCCATGTAATCAGAAGTCTGTTCTCCCTAGAAGGAAGTAAAACAAACGCTTTGTCTCCAGGACAAAGTTGACGTAGGCGTCTCTTCTTATTAGCAAATCGGCTTGCCTTTTCTTTTGCAAATTCGGATGAGGAATTTGCTAGCTTGCATGCTTCAATAATCTTTTTCCTGAGAGCAATGACATACTCATATGAAGATTGTGTGTCATTGTCGATATTATCAGCAGTTATCAGATCATGCAGTAAAGACATAAGACCGCGCGGTCGCGCGCTAAAGACAAGTTCAAAAAGAGAAAATCCTGTATGTTTGTTGGGGAACTTTCTATAGGCAAAGAGAGCCGCGGGTAGAACCCTGTCCCAATCCTGAGGATGATCCTCAGTTATCTTCCCAAGTAGGTTCTTGAGCGTTCTATTAAGACGCTAAACTAACCCATTAGACATTGGGTGATAAATACTACTCAAAGATCTTTTAATGTGCAGAGTAGACATTACCTGCGACGTTGTGTCTGATATCAATTGTGTGCCATGGTCTGACAATATTTCCCTGGGAAAACATAAACGAGAGAATATAAGCCAAAGAGCGTCTGCGATATCCGCAGTGGAAATGCTCTTAAGAGGTATAGCCTCTGGCCAACGCGTGCACATATCAACGCACGTGAGGAAACATTGATGTCCTCTGGCCGATTTAGTCTTAAAAGGGCCAATGATATATATGGCCATTTTCTGAAACGGCCGAATAGGAATGTCTGCAGCCTGAATAGGCGCAGCATGCCGTGGACCTCTAGACTTGACCTCTTGACATATTTTGCAAGACCTGCAATAAATTCGTATGTCTTTATTGACACATGGCCAAAAGAAAGACACCAGAACTCTCGACTTAGTTAGGGAAAAACCCATATGTCCAGCACACTGAGAATCGTGTGCATGTTGAAGAATTAGGGCTCTCATACTTTTGGGCACGAGAATTTGAGAATGCATAGATGTGTCTGAGTGTTGTACCATACGCACTAGTATATCATTTTTCATAGTGATATAATATTTGCGATTAGTATTCTGATTCGGATCACCGTTTATAGTGAAAAGAAAGAATTTCTTTAAAGACGGGTCTTTTTCTTGTAGTTCCACAAACGAGTCATGCGAAATCACCAAGTGATCATCTTGGCTAACTACTTCATTAACTTCAGTAGATGAAGTTTGAGGAATAAGAGCTTGTGCTCTTGTTACCACTGCATTGGCTGTTTTGAAATTCCGTTCTTCCCAGGCAGCAATTTGCTGCGGGGTGCATTCCTTAACCCCGTGAATACGACCGATGATAAGATCCGCAATAGGGTTCGGTAGAAGATACGCGTGAACATCTCCCGTAAAGAAGGGAGTAGCAATGTGAATAATAGCAGTCGAGTACTTTTCTACTGTGCCACCAAATGTTACACATTTAACCACTTTTCCCGTGGCACAGCGAAGATCTATCAGAGATTGGTTAACTCCAATAGTAGTGCACCCAGAATCGAAAAGAACTGAGACTGGATTACTATCAACAAGACCTTTATGCAAGACAAGCGATCCTCTCCCGTCATGCGCAACTGCCGCAGGAAGAGCCGGAAGAGGGTGACCACAACTTAAACTAGTTACTGTGGTCGGTTCAAATAATGTTGTGCATTGGGGGCATTGAAATGCTCTCCCAAAGTCAAAAGCAGAACAGGTGACAGCATTAGAATTTTTATTATCATTCACTTGATTACTGGCACCATGAGACTCTTGTTGTACAGAGTTTCCCTGGTGATATGATTTCTTGTTCTTGTGTTGAGATCTACCACGATTATTTTTCCCTCTGAAATTGTCATAGTTTGATCTACCCTGACCACTGTTCTGGTTCGAATCCCAGTTTCCACAATCATTATTGTCATTTGTCCATTGATTATAGTGTCTACCTGTTTGGTTTCGATGTCCCCGCGAAGATTAGCCTTGATAGTGTCTATTGTGACTACCTCTCCGAAAGTTTCCCTAATTATTGGACCCGAAATAACGAGGACTATCAGATCGCCTCCAGTTCTTTGTAGAAGACCCATTGTGTGATGGGTTATCCTGATTCTGATCATAATTATAATTGCTCTTCTTATTAAAGTTGTGTCGAGCACCTTGAAATTTATGCATAAAGTTAGGGCCATATGGTGCTGCAGAAGCAACTGGCAACTCTTCCTTCACCTTAGAATTACTAACCGTAGCATGGATATGTGCAGTTACGTACTGGCAACAATATTCTTCCATGTCTTTTATGTTCTTAGGTTTACGCTCATGAAGAAAAGCAAGGAAAGACTCATTGACAGATGACATAACTTTATCTCGAAGTAATAAGTCCATAAGGGCTTCATACGTCTTTTCTGTTTTAGACAGCTCAATCCAACGTGTGAATGTAAGACGTATCTTCGTAATAAAGTAAGAGAACTCTACTCCAGTTTCTGGTAGCATTGTCTTAAAACGAAGACGATAATCGTCTATTTAGTTGATATCTTTTAAGTAATGTTGCCCTGACAACATCATAATTAGTTCTGTCAGGTTCCTGTACTGCCATTACAGTACTTAATGGTTCACCTGAAAGTAACTCCATCAATTGTCCAACATATTGTTTCTTATCTACCTTATGCGTTGCGCTTGTTAATTGAAACCTATCAAGGTAGAAGGGTATGTCGTTCTTTAGAATGTTGAAATGGTGTAATTTGACTTTATAAGTACTTTCCTTTATCTTACCCGAAGTTGCTTGAGGAGCACTCATATTCATCACCTTTAATTTCTCCAACTCCAAAGCTAATAGTTTTTCCTCATGTTCCATTTTTGCTTTTTTTTTTCTTCAGCAGCAGCTTCTCTGTCTAATCTTTTATTCTCAGCATCAGCTTGAAGTTTCCTCTCTTCAGCTTCTCTGTCTAATCTTTTCTCCTCAGCATCAGCAGCAGCTTGAAGTCTTCTTTCTTCAGCTTCTCTTTCCAAACTTTTCTCCTCAGCTTTTTGTTTTTTTATCTTCGGCCTTCTGTTTATCCATCTCCAATTTCTGCGCCTTGTCGTATTGAGTAACTGCAAATATCTTTAACTCCTCAGGAGTCATCCCAAGGGATCTCCCTTGCTTAATAAAGTAGTCTAATGTAGACATTCTGTCTAATAATGTGCCATCAATTCCTGAAATAACAATACACTTTATATCCCAACCTCAGTTGGGGATAAATCTTTGTCAAAGACTTTGTATACTCACTTCACTTTATTCTATCCCAATCTACGTGGGAGACAAGTCTTTTAATCAAAAACTTGTAAAATTATATTGTTTCTCTATAATAATACCATCATAAACAACCTCTGTCTGAAAAGTGCGTCATATTAATAATAATAATAGTCTATGACCAAGTATATATATATAGACTGTGTATGGTAAACATGTATACGATAACAATACAAAGACAAGATTATAGAACAACCGAAAACGTTCGCAGAAGTCAAATCAAAAAAAAGCTTAACTAAATCTAATGTTGCAAAGGATTGCAATGATAACTGCGAAAATTAAACAAAATAACTGACAACACTGTTATAAACAAAAAGATGTATAGAAATAAATGAAAGGAAGAAAGGGAGCAGACAATTACAAACAAAACAAATCAAAAATCAAAGAATGGACAAAAAATAACGAAAACGACACTAACACATCTCGTCACAGCTAAGAAAAAAATTAAAAGTAGCAACACACGTCGCTCGCAATTTCCGCTGTGGGAAATATGCACAGTCCCTAAAGACACGCTCTCATTAGAACCTCTGTCACGTGGTATATTCTAAAAGAGTCACCAGACCCAACCAACCCGCAAAATACACACTAACACCACAAGTAAACAAAGAACATGTAAACAAAATAAATGCATGTAGTATGTAAATACACAATATGAAGAATGTGTGTAGAGGAGGGCTCAGTGGAACATAAATAAAAGCACAGTTTTACACATAAACGGGCCGCTTATCTCAAGCACAATCCTCAAACACCCGCAAAGATGCAGCACAATGCGGTATAACTGTAAACAGTTAAAGGTAGACGATACACCGTTGAAGGTCACCGTAACTTGCCAACAGGTAGAAGTCTCCAAAGCGTAGCTACATTAAATCATTCTCGACATCAGTTGAGATCGGAAGATCCAACGTCGATATGTGTAGACTTAGCATGTAAACAATAGATTTTAATGTTTACAACCTGAGCTTGAACGTAGATAACTTGACTTGAACGTAAATGACTTGACTTGAATGTAAACATGTATGCCCATTGACGACTGTCAAAGTGTTGAAGGGGTGTTTACTTTCGTAGCACAGCGTAAATCGACATCATAAGCAGCTGTGGGCCATGTAGCAGTATAGGGCTTTGACCTACTTAATACAGTTCGCTGCGTAGCTGTCACTCCACAGTGTAATCTTGAAACCTACCAATCTGGTCCACCAGATGTAACCGTCAGATTTGCTCTCCACCAGATGTAACAACCAGAATGTTACCGAGCGGTTTAAGTATAAGATGTTAAGTCTGTTTGCTCGTGTGAAATCTGGTATTTGTACCGTGTTGAAGTGTCGCTGAGTGTGCGTGTCGTTGATCACCTGGACAGTTCAGTGTTGCGTGTATCTAGGTCAACAGCGTGAGGAACTGCCAGGGGTGTAATGCAGACACTCATACATAATAGCATACATGTAGTTTCTCAGGAGTGTAGTACTCGTAGTGAGATGTGGTAGAAGTAAAGGTGTGGGTGTAGGAAGCAGCAGATCGTGGACACAAAGTCGTATAGGCTCTTATTCATCTACACCAAACTCACTCCACCACAAGTAGAAGTCATAGATGTGCATAATACAGATGACTTTTCCAACATTTATTACGGCAACAGTACGCTGACAGACGACACAGTCAATTGAACAAGGATCATGGATATTTCATGTGTGGTAAATAATAATAACATCGAGCATCATAAATCTTGCATAGCTCATGTGTAAGATGCTAGTAAAGCGGGCTTGACAATATATATTCTTTCTTACTGTAGCTCAGGACCCCTGACTGAACGCGTCAGGTAGTCTTTCAACAAATTTGCTCACGATAAAGGCGGATTCAGTTGATCAATATCAAAGTCTATGAACTTGTATAATCAAGAAGTCAAGACTTCATCTGGCTTCACCCGCCAGACACTCCTTCCTCTGCTCAAAGATATCGGCCAAGATATCGGGCCTCTATAATAATTCAAACAACAGTGTACTGTTCATAGGGCAGGTATGATCATCCATGCCGAAACATAATATCTCTTCACTGGGCTTCTGTAATATAGCTAGACGAATAGCTTGACACAAAATGTTCTGCAATCTAGGCGTAATAATTAAGTTCTTTTTACCTTGGACAGAATCCGAGAAATACACTAATAACAACTGTCGTCATTCTTGACGAACAGAATAACTCTGGGGAGAATCACTGACATCACAGTCACACTGAAGACTATCTTTCCCCCAGAAAATGCAGAGAAGAACAACGGACATCTCGTCCAGTCAGATCCCAGCTCATCACTCAATAACGGAAGTCTAATCGATTCGCGCCCAAGAAACTTGCGCATGCGTAGACAGAACAGATTTGAGAACAGCTAACCCCGTCTGAAGACAGGTCAACTACAATGAATAACAAAGGGAAGATAACCCTAAATCCACCTGTCCGAGGGAGTTAATAAACAGTTCTCTAACTTAGATCATCAAAAAGTATTAAATAGATTTACGTCTTATGACACCGTCAAAACGACAGCAACACTGTCGTTGTGATGTATTAAAGTCAATCAAACGTCAAAGGTGTTCCAAGAACTATGTGAATTACTGCATGTAATTACTACAACAAGTGTGATGTCATTTAGATGCATTGTCTTCCACGAAATTTCATACACGCATTTGCATTCATTGAGGTCTGCTCACACTCTATATTAATACACCTCAACATTTTCAAGTCATCCAAACGAATGCCAGCATTGTTGCGGCCAATTAGGGCCTGTATATCATTATGTCCTCCTGTGTGGTTTTTGAATCGTTTCCAACATTGATACTGGACATTATACCACATTCAACTCTTCATTTAAGGGGAGGTTAAACCCCCAAAATGAAAAACACAGAATTATAAGTTAATATCTATATCTGGTCATTTATACAAGAAAAATGACTGAAAAAAATACAAAACATTGAGGTATATACTAAAAACTTGCAATATATGGCGGAAAAACAGTGAAAAAAAGGCAAATTTTAGCTTTTTTTTGGGTATTTTGTTGCCAAAGTTATCTCAAATGTGAGTATAACTTGAGTTATGAAATTTTGCCGTTTCATTTGCTAATATATGATAATGCTTGTATACTAAAATAATTTTGATTGGTTTGATATCTGAGTTTTTTTGGATTTTAACATACCAATAGAAAAATAGTTGACATTTTTAAGGGGGGTATCTTAGCTATTTCTTAACAGTTTTGTAGTTTGTTAACATATATCCTTTATTTTAGTTTATTTTAATGAGCACTATGTGTACAGCATGTGGCCCAAAATTTACTGCTGTATCACTAATAGTTTTTGAAAAATCATGGGCAACGTGCCCACATTTGTGTGAAAAATGAGGTTTTGAGAAAATTAAGAAAAAAGGGAGGAATTACACTTTTACACAAAATTTACTCACCTCGGTATCCCCCTGCTATGTAGGAATCATCTCTGGTATTTTCCTCTATTGATTCCATGTTCTGTGTCATACTTTGCAGCTTACTTTTCATTAAATTCTTCATTTCAGCAGACTGTATGCGCTTTTCATCAGTTTCCGAAAAAATACATCCTTTCTCTGGTAGACATGTACTATGTGGGAGGGAAGCGATTGCTCTACCCTCAGCAGACTCAGTACATGTAGGAGATGCTTTGCTCTCAATATTAACAAGATTAGGATACCCTTATCAGATATTAACTGACAATGGTTCACAGTTCAGAGGGAAACTGATGGAGGAAGTTGTTAGGATTTTTCAAAATATTCTCGTCCGCACATTTTATCATCCACAATCGATTGGACAAGTGGAAAGATATAACGGGACTCTACTTACATTTTTACGTAAGCTCGCACAGGAGAAACCAGAATCCTGTGATTCATTCTTACCTGCAGCTTTATTTGCATATAAGGAGGTACCCTACCACTCTACTGGAATACCTCCAGCCACATTATTTCAATGACCCATCAAAGGACCCCATGGTTAATAAAAATTAGCCAGCCAAAATTATTTTTACACATGAAACTATGTTTGAAAAACTTGAACTCTGTTTGCTTTAGGGAAATGAATACGGTACCGAAAATTAAAATCCACGCATTAGAAGCAATATAGCATCACAAATATACCAATTTGTATATTTTACATATATAATTAGGTAAAAAAAACACTTACCTGACATACTTTAAAAATTTATATAAAATCATCCACAAAGGTTTTAGTGAAAATAAATAAACAGAAATGTGGGCAAATGAATATACTTTCCAGTGCAATATGTATCTAAAATTTGATATTTTCAATGAAATTCTTCATTTTTGGGGGTTAAACCTCCCCTTAAAGTGGCCAAACTGAGCCTGTCCTATCTTGTCGTGGACACCTGTTACGCTTGGACGAACGCAGACCATTCCTGACAGTTTGAATTTATGGTATCCAGTATGAACCTTCTGCGTAAATCATCCCGTTACATTTATGGTGTGCCAGTTTGATGGGGCTATTTGGAAGTTTTCAAGTTCGTCTACGTTTGAGAGTACTCAGCGCTGTGTAGTGGTTGACATATTGACTACCCCAGCTAAACAGGATGTAACTAGGTCAGAAGGTCAAGTTACTATACCTTCATTGATGATGCAGTAGTATAGAAGATCAAGTGCCGTTACTAGTACTGTCACTGTTTGATAGAAGCAAGTTCAGCTGCGGTATTTAAGAAGGTCAAGTGCCGTTATTATCACCGTTATCATCATTTTGGAAGCAAATTCTGATGTGTTTTCAACGTTGGATCATCTAATCCTTAGAATGCTGACGATAGGTCTTCATCGTTGCTGTTGTTGACGATAGGAGTGTAAAGATAAGTGGCAAGTTTATTGTTGTGAACTGTGCCTTGTATTGTGTTATGAACTAAGCCTTCCACATTTAATCATCCTTGTTTATGCTTTATGTGTTTACATGTTTACATGTTATGTGTTATTGATATTTCTGCAGGTTTTTTCGATTGGGCGGTGTCTTGGGGTAGGATATTCCACGTAACAGAGGGCCTACTATAAGCGTTCTTTAGGGACTGTGCAAATTTCCTTTAGTGGAAATTGCTAGCGACAATTTGTTGCTATTTTTGTTTAGTTGGGACGAGGTGTACTTTTCTTTGTTGTTTTTTTCTCTCTGTTCTTTAGTTTTTTAATTTGATTTGTTTGTAGCTGTTCGTCTTCTCTTCCTTTCGTTTAGTTCTATACAACCCTTATGTTTATACACTGTGGCGTAATGTATTTTGTTCACTTTTCGCAGTTATCATCACATGCTTTGTGAGATTTTTCTTTAGTTTCGCTTTATAATTTAATGGACTTCTGCGAATGTTATCGTATTGTCTTTGATGCTTGTTCTTTGTTTATGTTAGTATTTGTTGTCATAGGTTGTTTATATATTTATATATAGTCATACACTATTGGTACTATAGGGTACTTAGATTATAGAGGTGATTATTGGTAATATTATTATAAAGGTGATTATACAAGTTCTTTATTGAAAGACTTGTCTCCCACAGAGATTGGGATAAAGTGAGCTGATTATACAAGTGCTTTTTTAAAAGACTTGTTACCATTGAGGTTGGAATAAGATAATTATTATTTCAGGGTACTGATCTCACATTATTAGACATAATGTCTACACTTGAGTACTTTATTGAGCAACGGAAATCCCTTGGTAAATCTGGTGAGAAGTTGGAAGAATTCGCGACTGGTCAGTATGCCAAGGCACTGAAGTCGGAAGAAAAGAGACAGAAAATAGAAGCTGAACAAAAGAAAATAGAAGCTGAACAGAAGAAAACGGAAGCTGAGAATTTGAGGATGCATATGCAGGCAGATGAAAGGAAATTCCAGATGGAAATGGAAAAACAAAAGATGGAAAGAGAGGCTGAAAATAAAAGATTAGACAGAGCATCTGAGGAGAAAAAAATCCAGCTACAAATGGAAAAAGAGTCTGAAAATAAAAGATTATATAGAGAGGCTGAAAATAAAAGGTTAGACAGAGAAGCTGAGGAGAGAAAAGCGAAAATGGAACATGAAGAAAAACTTTTAGCTTTGGAGTTAGAGAAATTGAAGTTGATGAATATGGGTAATGCTAATGATCAAAATAATCAGTCAGCTTCTAATAAGACACATACTGCTACTTATAAGGTCAAACTACCTGCTTTCAATTCGTCCAGTGACGATATAACGTTCTATCTGGATAGATTTGAACGGTCATGTCAATCTCATAAGGTGAATAAGTCAGAGTATGTTAATCAGTTGTCAGAGATACTTAAGGGTGAAGCTTTGACTATGTTAAGCATGGTAGATGAGTGATAAAGTCTCTAGTTGATAACTCTATTTTCTTTGCTCATTATCAGTTGATAAATATAAGCTCACTAGAACATCACCAGAGCTACATGCTGTGTTGTTGTGTTGCTTGTGGTTTGAGTATGGAATGTCAACTCGACCTACGCAGTGGTGTGTAGACATAGATTGTGAGTATAATATGCGAAAGATAAGAAGAGTTCGTGGTGTTGACAAATGGTCTTTTTCTCACACTCATGTATGGCTGGAAGTCATCGACACCAACGACTGTGTACCTTTGCTACAGTTTAATTGGACGTACACACTCGACAGCACGAATAGTGACAAATCACATGTTGGCATAATACATCATAGTACAGTGGATAAATGGTCTTGCGATGATACATGGGCACTCATGTAGAATAATAGCATAATGGACTGTCAGTAGACAAGCACTCAGTATTGCCCATATATATATATATATATCATCTGAGTTTACTGACAAAGCACGTCAGATTATAAACAACATTCAAGATGGCTTCTAGACCTAACCTCGTCTAGCGAAGATTCCTTGAAATAATATTCAGCACATATTTTTCATATAATCATATTGAACCGCTAGTACTGGGTTCTCATGTGTAGCAGTGATCTCTGGACTCATCAAGCGATAATACGGGGTATCCCTTTCTCTTCTTGAAAGTCACAAAATATTTGGATACAAGATGGCTTCTCTCGTGAGCTGTCACTCACGTTTGGATACAGATAATGAATCTGTATTAAAGTTAGTCATTCATTAAATGTTCTCATAGCTCTGTAGATTCTATCATGATACAATTGACTTCATCATACAAGATATAGTGCTGCTAGGAATGAATGTCATCTTCATCTAGTTAAATATATTCTCTCAGACGTACAAATCGTGCCTATCGAAAAACGGTGGCTTCGTAAGAGAGTTCATAAGGAGAATCTTTTGTTACCTTGGTATCAGAAATATGATTCTGCCATTCCTTGGCAATAAGAATAAACACTGGGGTAAAGCATACACGATAGGTCTAGACGACTATCACTTTCCCCATAAATACTGAGATCACTTTTTCCGGCGACAAGCCGCTACACAAAAATCGCAGCCCCATCAGGACGAAGCCAAATCACACCTCTCTAGCGACACATCCGCCGAACAGCCCTTTGACCTTTCTAACGACAAAAGACCATATAGTTCGACTTAGATATGTAAAGATATACAGATATAAGACAGACTCGTCCTACCCAGACAAACAATACACATAAATTCAGGCCATAGATACACTGAAGCAAGAACAACCTATTTCTACCCAAACAAAGAATAAATCGCAGTAAAACTGGATTCATCCGCGGAGTTCGATTGAAAGTGACGACACTCCTTTCAAGGGAAGTAACCCAATAATGACTTTTCCTTAAGCACTAAAAAGTATCTATTTTGTTTACAAAATATTTGCGAACATAACAAGCATACAAATGTATTATATTGTAAGATATCAAAGACTGCACGTAACAATGAGCCTGACAAGAATAATTATGATGATGTCAGGGCAGCCTTATTAAAGAAATATCAACTTAATGAAGACGGTTATCGTCTTCGTTTCAAGAATATGCTACCTGAAACTGGTGTAGAATTCTCAGAATTCATCTCAAAGATACGTCTTACATTTACACGATGGGTTGAGCTGTCTAAAAAAGAACATAAATATGAAGCCCTTATGGACTTTTTACTTAGAGACAAAGTTATGTCATCTGTCAATGAGTCTTTCCTTGCTTTTCTACATGAGCTTAAACCTAAGAATATAAAGGACATGGAAGAATATTGTTGCCAGTTTGTCACTGCGCACACTCATGTTACTGTTAGCAATTCTAAAGTTAAAGAAGGTTTGTCAGTTGCTTCTGCAGCACCATACGGCCCTAACTTTCTTCGTAAATTTCAAGGTACTCAACACAACTTTAATAAGAAGATCAATCGTAATTATGATCAGAATCAAGGTAACCCATCACATAATGGTTCTTCTTCTAAGAACTGAAGGCGATCTGACGGTCCTCGTTATTTTGGGTCCCGTAATTATGGAAACTTTCGTAGAGGTAGTCACAATAGACACTATCAAGGCTATTCTTTGCGGGGACACCGAAACCAAACAGGTATATACTCTAATCAATGGGGAAATGACAATAGTGATTGTAGAAACTGGAGTTCGAACCAGAACTGTGGTCATGGTAGGGTAAACAATGACAATTTCAGAGGGAATAATAATCGTAGTAGATCTCAACATAACAAACATAGATCTTATCACCTGGCAAACTCTGCACAACAAGAGTCTCTGGGAGCCTGTGGTCAGGTGAATTATAATAAAAACTCTAATGCTATCACTTGTTCTGCGTTTGATTTTGGGAGAGCATCTCAATGCCTCAAATGCTCAACATTGTTCGAACCGACTACTGTAAGTACTTTAAGTTGTGGTCACCCTCTTCCCGCTCTCCCTGCTTCAGTTGCACATGACGGGAGAGGATCTCTTGTCTTACATAAAGGTCTAGTGAATAGTAATCCAATCTCTGTACTTTTCGGTTCTGGATGCACTACTATCGGAGTTAAACAATCTCTTATAGATCCTACCTGTGCCACTTGAAAAGTGGTCAAATGTGTTACATTTGGTGGCACTTTGGAAAAATATCCAACTGATATCATTCACATTGCTACTCCCTTCTTTACGGGAGATGTCCACGCGTGCCTTCTACCGAACCCTATTCCGGATCTTATCATCGGTCGTATTCACGGAGTTAAGGAATGTTCCCCGCAGCAGATTGCTGCTTGGGAAGAACAAAATATCCAAGCTGCCAATGCAGTGGTCACAAGAGAATAAGCTCTTAATGTGCCTCAAACTTCATCAACTGAAAGTAATGAAGTGCATAACCAAGATGATCACTTGGTAATTTCACGTGACTCTTTCATAAAATTGCAAGAAGATGATCCTTCTTTAAAAAAATTCTTCATCCTTGCAAAAAACGGAGATCCAAATCAGAACACAAATCGCAAATCATGGATTACAATGAAGAATGGCGTACTTGTACGTATGGTACAAGACTCGTCTACGTCTATGCATTCACAAATTCTCGTGCCCAAGAGTATAAGAGTGCAAATTCTGCAACATGCACACGACTCGCAGTGTGCCGGACATATGGGTTTTTCCCGTACTAAGTCGAGAGTTCTTGCGGCTTTCTTTTGGCTATTTGTAAACAAAGACATACGTATTTATTGCCGATCTTGCAAAATATGTCAAGAAGTGAAATCGAGAGGCCCACGTCATGCAGCGCTTATCCAGGCTGCAGACATTCCTATTCGGCCTTTTCAGAAAATGGCAATAGATATTATTGGTCCTTTTAAGATCAAGTCAGCCAGGGGACATCAATTTATCCTAACATGTGTTGACATGTGCACACGTTGGCCAGAGGCTATACCTCTTAAGAGCATCTCCACTGTTGATATCGCAGACGCGTTATGGCTGATATTTTCTCGTTTGGGATTTCCCAGAGAAATATTGTCAGACCATGGCACCCAATTAATATCAGACACTATGTCGCATGTGATGTCTACTCTGCATATTAAAAGGTCTCTGAGTAGTATTTATCACCCAATGTCTGATGGGTTAGTCCAGCGGTTCCCTACCTGTGGTACGCGTACCCCTTGGGGTACGCGACAGGACGTTCAGGGGTACGCGAAAGAAATGAGTAATGGCGGAAAAAGATACATATGTCAACAGTGTAAAAGACAAGTCAAAAGTTGTGAAATTAATTCAACGCTATACTATACAACATGAACTGTGTGAGACAATCTCCGTCGTTTTTTTTTTCTTGCGCGCCACTGGCGTGCTGTCTGCTTGGACTGGCGTGTGTGAAAATCTATGGCACAATTCAATATTTTTACACAATAGTCTTCATTATGATGACTATGGGATTATAGTTGTGACGTTGAATATTTCATCAAAAATATGACTTGTTAGATCTTCCACACTATCTAGGAACGTCTAATGTCCCGGAGCTAATAGTGTCGATTCTTGACCCAAATTTTACAAACGCGAGACAGTGAGACAGTGTTTCTATATACAGTAGTTTTTGTCATTGTTTTAACTTAACTTAAAGTGATTAATTGTTCAATTCGTGTATTATCAGATATTATCAGATCAGTGGTTGAAAACTGGTACAGTAAAAAAGCTTAAACATAATGTGGAATGTGATCAATCGCCAAGTACTTCTCAGGACACGCCTAAGACTTTGGTGCAGGATAGTAAAAAGACACGATCTTCAGTTTTACATAGAGCTAAAAGGAGAAAATACAGTGACGAATACATGAAGTATGGGTTTTCGTTTATATTAGATGAGGACTGTGCTAAGCCCCACTGTGTAGTGTGTCAGGAAGTATTATCCAATGGTAGCATGAAACCTTCGTTACTCTTGCGGCATTTACAAACAAAACACCCCAGTTATGAAAACAAGGAATGCAATTTTTTTCAGCGCCTATCAAAACAACAGAATGTGACATCGTACTTGTCGTCAGCTAACAAAGATAACGAAAATTCAGTTGAAGCCTCCTACCGTATTAGTTATCGTATTGCTAAATGTGGTAAAAATCATACTATAGCTGAGAATTTAATTTCTCCTTGTATAAAAGATGCAGTTATGTGCATGCTCGGAGAGGAACATGTTCGCAAAATGAACGCTATCCCTCTTTCGAACAATACAATTTCTCGAAGAATGCAGGATATGTCTGACGATGTTGAAGCGACAATAATAAATAGAATTAAAAATAGTAAATTCTTTGCTATTCAAGTTGACGAAAGCACAGATATTGCTAATTTCTCTGTTTTGCTTGTTACTGTGAGGTATTTGAAAAGCAATGAAGTTGAAGAAAACCTTTTGCTTTGTCATCCTCTGTCAGAGCTTACAAGAGGTGAATATATATTTCATGCTGTTGATTCTTATTTCGCTGGGAGGACAACATTAGACAATCTTTGAAGGACCGAGGACTGGAGTGGAACCAGGCCAGGAAGAAGACAGCTGATAGAATGGTCTGGCGCTCTCTCTTCCAAACCTCTACACCTCACGGTAGAAGGGGAACGACTAAGTAAGTAAGTAAGATTCTTATTTCAAAGAAAATGACATTAATTGGTCTAACTGTTGTGGACTATGCACTGACGGAGCCAAGTCTATGTCAGGTTGCTACTCCGGTCTTCGCGCTCGTGTCACGAAGGTAGCCCCCAATATAACTTGGAACTACTGCTGCAGCCACAGGCAAAGCGTTGCATCTAACCGCCTCCCTGGTGAATTAAAAGTCGTTCTTGGTGAAGCTGTTAAAGTGGTTAATTTTATAAAGTCAAAGTCCACAAACTCGAGGCTTTTCAAAGCACTGTGTGAAGAGATGAATAGTCTTCATTCTACCCTGCTCCTTCATACACAAGTAAGGTGGCTCTCTCGTGGTAAAGTCCTTACCCGGCTGTTCGAACTTAGACATGAAGTCCAACTTTTTTTGAAGACCATCCTTTCCAACTTACTTCAAAGTTACACGACTGTGATTGGCTTCAGAGTCTTGCATACTTATCGGATATTTTCCTACAAATAAACAAAATAAAGTTGGCACTTCAGAATAGCTCGGTCATCATCATCAGCTGCCATCTCCACAATGAAGGTTGGCTGTAATGGATCTCCAACGTCTTCTGTCTCTTGTCTTGGTGGTACACTCTGATAGACTCTTTCCCGTCCATCTCTTGATGTTATCTTCCCACTTATAGCGCTGTCTTCCCCTTGCACGTTTGCCTTCAACTCTCCCTTCTGTTATGGTCTTCTGCAAGGTGTTATGCCTTTTTATGTGGCCAAAGTATTTTAGCTGCCGAACTTTGACCTCTCTCATTAGTTCTCTTTTCATACCTAGATTTTCTAGGACCTCCTTATTTGTTTTCATCTCTTTCCATGAGATACGCCCCATTCTTCTATATATCCACATTTCAAGAGCCTCAATTCTTTCTTCCAAATGCTTATTCATCGTCCATGTTTCTGCACCATACAGAAATGCAGAATATATATAACACTTTATGATTCTCAGTTTTAATTTATGAGATAACTGTTTGGATGTCAGTATATGTTTCATGTTGTTGAATGTAGCTTTGGCCATTCCTATTCTCTTCTTGATTTCTGTTTCACATCTGCCATCTTCTGTTATTATATGACCAAGATATACGTAGCTCTTGACTTGTTCCAGGATTTTCCCATTTACGCTTATCTTTAATGTGGGTTTATCGTCTGTTTTGCTAATTATCATAGTTTTAGTTTTCTCAATATTAATGTCGAGTCCATATTCGTGACTTATACTGTTCACTTGCTTCACTAGTTCTTGTAACTCCTGTTCGCTTTCAGCTAACAACACGGTATCATCTGCATATCTAAGGTTGTTTATTGATCTTCCACTGATGTTCAGTCCTGGTATTTCCTGTATCTGTTTGAAAATTTTTTCGGTGTATAAATTAAATAGGCAGGGGGACAGCACACAACCTTGTCTGACACGTCTTTTTATGTCTATGTATGGTGAATAATTCCTTCCCGATCTTACTGTGGCAGTTTGCTCCCAATAAAGGTTACTGAGTATTCTTATATCTTTTCCATCAATACCTATGTCTTTGAGGCATTCAATTATTTTCTCATGATGGATTCTGTCAAAAGCCTTCTTATAGTCAATGAAGAACATATACATACTTGTTTGGACCTCTGTATATTTTTCTGCTAATCTTCTTAGGCAAAATATTGCCTCTCTTGTTCCACTGTTCCGTCTAAAACCAAACTGTTCTTCTTGGATTTCGCTGTCTACTTTACTTTTTATTCTTTCTTGTATGATTTTGAGCAGTATCTTAATTGCATGACTCATCAGGCTGATTGTTCTGAAGTCTGAACATTCTGTTGCATTTGGTTTTTTGGGCAATGTTATAAAAACTGATGTCTTCATGTCGTGTGGTAAATATCCTGTATTGTATATATCATTGCATATTTCTGTGATTGTATCTATACCAAAGCTCTCCAGAGCTTCTATCATTTCAATGTTTATGTTATCCATGCCTGCTGATCTTCCTTTTTGTATCATATGAATGGCATTCTCTACTTCTGATCTGAGAATGTTTGGGCCTTCATTAGAATCTGGTGATGGTTTTTTACCTCTGTTGTCCTCGAATAGTTCTTTTACGTATTCTGCCCATCTGTTTGATATGTCTTTCTCATCAAGTAATATTACACCATTTTTGTTCTTGATACAGCTTCCTCCTTGTGCAAACCGCGACCGATTTGATAATTTCTTTATTTCTTCATGCATATCTCTTGTCATGTGCTTCGCTTCCAAGTCTTCTATTTCCTTACATTTTGTTTCTATCCACCGTTCTTTTGCTTCTCTACACATAGTACGTATGTCATTGTCTATTGTTTTATATTCTGGAGTGTTTTTTGCTTTCTTTCTTTCTGCCATTTTATTCAAGATGTCATCTGTCATCCAAATTTGATTTTTCTTAGACTCCTTTTTAGGTAAATTTGCATTTGCTGATTGTATGCTTGTTTTTAAGCATTCCCATTTTGCGGTTGCTTTTTCTTCTGGGTTTTCTCTTCTATACTGCTCCATGCTTTCTGTCAATAACTGTTGGTATTTATTTTTGACGTCGATTAAATATTTCTGTTTTATATCTGGTTGTTTCAGCGCTGATATTTCTATCTGGGGTTCCTCCTGTCTTCTGTTTCCTGCTCTTTTCAGCTTTATATTTACTTTGATGACAACTGGATTGTGATCTGAATTTATGTCGGCGCCAGGATGTGTCTTTGCACTTGTGACACTGTTCTTAAATCTATGTTTTATCATGATATAGTCGATTTGATTACGTGTTACATCTCCTGGGCTTTTCCATGTGTATAATTTCCTTGGGTGATGTTCAAAAAAGGTGTTACATATGACCAGCTGGTTTTCTTCACAGAACTGGATAAGTCTGTCTCCTCTATCATTTCTTGTCCCTAATCCATACTGTCCTACTATTTTCTTGTATTTTCCTTTTCCTACTTTTGCATTCATATCACCCATTACTATCAACACATCTGTAGATTTGACTGGTTTAAGTGTGTGTTGTAGCTCTTCATAGTATTCTTCTATTTCTTCCTCGCTGTAATCTTTAGTTGGTTCATAAGTTTGTAAGATTGATATGTCGAATGGCTTTGCTCTCATCGTTAGTAACATCATTCTGTCATTGTGTGTCCAGTATCCACATACGTATTTTTCTAACTCCTTCTTTATCAACATTCCTACCCCTCTTTCGTGTTTTTCTCCTCCTGAGTGTATAAGCGTGTACTGGTCTCTTGTTATGTAGCCTGTATCCAAAAGTCTTGCCTCTGCAACTCCCAGTATATCGAGTTTCATGTCGGTTGCCTCTAATATAAGATTGTCCAACTTTCCTTCTCCGTTTAGAGTTCTAACATTCCATGTTCCTATTTTTAGGCTTCTCCTACTAGTTTTTAGGTGGTCTTTCTCAGAATGCTCCCTTTCAACATAATTTAAGGAACACTCGTCATTATGTACTTCCTTACTCATTAGAGGAGTTGCCTCTTCCCTGTTAATTTGTACAGTAGATTCCTCCCCAGGGGACAGAGAGTTCTCTACATATCGATTCTTATCTTGTTGTTGTGATCCCATTACTTTCTGTAGGAAGTACGTGGTAAGGCCCCAATCTCTTCCACGGTGGCTAGCCATTGTCTTTTTCTATGTCCGACATGCCTCTAGTGCGCCACACACTTTGCTGTTTTGCTTTGCGAGCCGTTGATCTTCTCAGATTCCTCCGCCTCACTCACCGTCTCAGTCTTTGTGTACTAGGGATGGACATTCCCTTGAGTAAGATTGCTCCTACTCCACCCATGTAGTTTAGCCAGTCAGCCAAGACTGTTGCCCGGGATGTGGCCACCGCCGTACACAAGCGGTATTCTAGGAGCCATACATGAGCTAGACAAAGAGAGGAGAACCAAATAGGATCCTGACTATCCTAAAAAGGACACTGCTGTCTCTCACCGTGAGGTACTATCCCTCTCTCTTTATCCTACATCCTTACATAGCTCGGTAACGATCTTCAATGTTTCAGACAAAATTGAATCTATGATTAAAAAATTAGATTTTTAGAGGCGTGTATTGAAAAAGCCAGCCTGAGGTATTTGAAACTGCACAATTTCCTATCTGAGAACGAGCTGCACCTCTCCCAGGAAATGAGCGAGAAAATAATTGAACACTTAAAAAGGGCTAAAATCATCTTTCGAGAAGTACTTTCCGAAACCTGGAAAAGAGAACTACTGGATTGTAAATCCCTTTGAAGAAGAATATTTCTAAGCAGCCGCATTATCAATCAACGAAAAAGAGCAGTTGAATGAATTTTCGACTGATACTACTTTAATAGCTGAATTCAAAGGAAAATTCCTTATTAACTTTTGGAGAGACATCAGCAGAAAATATGAACAGCTGATCGACAAGGCGCTTAAGTTTCTGTTGCCATTTACAAATACTGAGCTGGTGGAGACGGCTTTCTCTTCTTATACCTTTATAAAAAATAAATACCGTAGTAAACTGAATGCAGGTCCAGAATTGAGACTGTATCTTACATCACTTGAACCTGATTTCAAAAAACTATGTGCCTCAAAACAAGCTCAAGGATCGCACTGAACATTTGTCATGGTCACGTGACATGTGTGTTATAAAAAGTGATTTCAACTTTTAACAATAACAACGTTTTTATTATTATTATTAATAAATTAAATGTGTCAATTTTTATTGTAACTTCTGATTTTCTTTTAATGTAAAAATATATGCACTGTTAGTTCACCTTTTTATTACATTGTTTTTTAATCCCGTGGTTGGCCCCTTTATTTCTGGTTATAATCTATAAATTTTGAATAACAGCAACTATATTAATTTCAAATATTTTGCTAATATTAGGGGTACAATTTATAGAAATGGGCTGCCAAGGGGTACGCAAGAGAAAAAAGGTTGGGAACCGCTGGGTTAGTCGAACGTCTAAACAGAACACTCAAGAACTTACTTGGTAAGATAACTGAGGATCATCCTCAGGATTGGGACAGGGTTTTACCCGCGGCTCTCTTTGCATATAGAGAGGTACCCAACAAACATACAGGATTTTCTCCGTTCGAACTTGTCTTTGGCGCGCGACCACGCGGTCCTATGTCTTTACTTCATGATCTTATAACTGCTGATAATATTAACGATGACACTCAATCTTCTTATGAGTATGTCATTGCTCTCAGGCAGAAGATTATGGAGGCATGCAAATTAGCAACTTCTTCATCCGAATTTGCTAAAGAAGAGGCAAGGCAGTTTGCAAAAAAGAATAGATGCCTACGACAACTTTGTCCTGGCGACAAAGCTCTTGTTTTGCTACCTTGTAGGGAAAACAGACTTCTTATTGCATGGAAAGGTCCATATACTATAACCTCAAGAATTTCCGATGTCGACTATGTTGTCAATATTGATGGAAAGCATAAAACATTCCATATAAATATGCTTACGGAATTTCATGAACGACCAGACTATTTGCAGCCTATTTTCCAGGCTACGGACGATGTTCCAGTCCCACATGGTCATTACTCATCCCTGTCAGTAATACAGGATGAGGAAACTATTTTTTTCTCATGTTAATCTTCCTCTTCCAGAGATTCCACTTCATTCTACGGAATCATGGAAAAACGTTACTGTTTCTACTAATTTATCAATTGAGGAACAGCGACAAATTTCTTCTATGTTAAAAACCTTTCAGGATGTCCTTACCGACATTCCTGGACACACAAGTGTCATCGAACATGACATAATACTTACCGACCATAGTCCTATTAGGGTTAGACCTTACACTATCCCTATTCATTTTCAAACACAAGTCGAGAAAGAATTGGATGAAATGATACAATTAAAAATAATTGAACCATCCACTTCAGCATACTCTTCGTCCATGGTTATTGTTTGAAAGAAAGACAATAACTGTTAACGTTTAGAACGGAACGCCAGCTTCGTTCCTGCTATATCGGCTTTGTGCGGTAATGTACGATGACCGCACGAACCGGATGTTGTCGACATGAGCCGTTAACAGCAAGACGTTCTTACACCGTTGGTGCTGGGTGACAGTTCAGCTAGGAACAGACGTTCCTTATCGTGTTTGTAATCGTGTACCTATTCATCTTATTTGTCAACATGTCTGTTCTATTGGAATTAATTAATGGTCGTTCCTTATACAACGCCTTATTTATTGTGCTGTGAATGGAATGCACAACACTGACAACAAGGTACACACACACACACACACAGACACACACACACACAGACACACACACACACACACACACACACACACACACACACACACACACACACACACAACACTGGCGACGAGGATAACGAACTGCTGTGGGAATATTTCGTCACGAAATCCTAATCTACGTAAACACAAGCTTCTAGTAACAAGAACGCTGTAGCACGGACATTTTCCAGGTTGCAGTATTTTATCCTTATGTTCACATTTTCCCCGCCAATTCAAGCTTCACTGTTTCAAAGTTAATACTGGTTCTCTAATTTCACAGTATGGCAGAGCAAGCATCAGAAATGACCCTGTTGCTTAAAATGTTCATGGAACAAATGAAACAGCAAAGTGAAGACCAAAGAAAAATATTGTATCTCCTGTTGCAGAGGCAAACCACTAGCAGCAGCTCAGATGGAGCATTGGCACCACATTCTACACCAATCAAAGAACACATTCCTGCATTCCCTGAATTTAAGCTAGAACAGGATAAATGGGACATTTATCTTAAGCGACTAAATCATCATTTTGATGCTCATCAGCAAACAGATGACCTGATAAAAAGGCACTATTTCCTTTCTTGGATTGGCTCATCTTTATATCAGCTAACGCAGAAGATATATGGAACAGAAGATCTATCCAAATTTACATTCACAGAACTGACATCTAAGCTGACAATACACTTTCGACATTCAACACATCTGATCATTGCTCGTCATAAATTTTGGCAATCCAGGAAGAAACCAGATCAGTCATATGCACAGTGGATTGCTGAACTTCGTGGTCTATCGACTGACTGTAGATTTTTATGCCCAAAGAACGGTTGTGGACAGTCACTAGTAGAAGAACATATTACAGACATGGTTCTTCAATTCACGCCGCATAAATTTATAAGAAGATCTGCATTGTCAGAAGAAAATCCATCCCTTGAAAAGATAGCTCAGATAGCAGCATAATATGAAACAACTTTGGCTGCAAGTGAAACTTTAAGAGGAGATGAGAAACCTGTATCTTCAGACATTAATGTTATGAAACCTTTTTATAAACAAAAGCGTACCACGTCATTGGATAGAAAAGCTACAGACAGAAGCAAGTCACAGAGCTTGAGATTAAACAAACTGAAGTCTTGTCCTTTATGTCATAGCAAACACGAACGATCAGATTGCAAGAACAGACAGTCTCGATGCGATCTTTGTGGAAAAATTGGACACATTTCATCCGTCTGTGCTTCAGTGAAAACTACAGGCACTACACATGTAAACAACTCACGTCGATGTGCTAGTCTAGACAAGTTTACTAGTAGGTCAAGGAAGGGTCAGTCTGAAGATGTCAACACTGTCAGCATTGAAGAACAGAAGAATAAATTTTACATTAATGTTCTTGTGAAAAACCACCCAGTGAAATTTCTGCTTGACACAGGATGCACTTGTGGCATGGTAGGCTTGAAGGGTTATGAGCAGATAGGTATGCCGAGATTACAGCCCGTTAACTCACAAGTCAAGGGTTATGGCGCTGTGAACATACCACTGAAAGGTTGGACAAACGTAGACGTGAGATTAGGAGATACAGTTCAAACACTTCGATTATTAGTGGCTGATACACAAGAAGGCATGAATCTGTATGGCGCCCCGTGGTTCAAGGAATTTGGTTTTAAAGTCACAGAGGACAATAGTCTGCCACCTGAAATTGTCAATATGGTGGAACCTGTCCATGCATCAGAAGCATTATCTAAGGTGAACCATCTTTGTTCTAGATTTCCTAAGGTATTCTCAGATGGACTAGGCACATGCAAGACTTTTAAGGCACATTTACAGCTATGTCAAGGGGCAATCCCAAGGTTCCACAAGCCTAGACCAGTTCCTTTTGCTCAGAAGGATGCAGTAAAGAAAGAAATACAAAGATTGGAGGAGCTTGGTATCATTAAACCAATTCAGACAAGCAATTGGGCTGCACCGATAGTGGTAGTTCCAAAGTCTAACGGTACTGTTCGAATCTGTGGAGACTTTAAAGTTACTATCAATGCCCATCTTCAAGTTGAACAGTATCCTTTACCAAGACCAGAAGAGTTATTTCATAAACTTCAAAATGGAAAAAAGTTTTCCAAATTAGATCTGTCTGATGCTTACCTTCAAATTGAACTGGATGAAGAATCTAAGAATCTAGCTGTTATCAATACGCAGCATGGACTGTACCAGTACCAAAAACTTGCATTTGGCATCTCGAGCGCTCCTGCTATTTTTCAGTGCTTTATAGAACAGATAACCACAGATCTCAATGGTTGTGCTAACTATCTGGACGACATTGTCACCGTGTGGTTGTACAGTGTAAAATACACTGATTTAAAGTCAGATGAACAATAATTTTGGGTCGTTAAAATAACAAAGTATGAGATAATGGTTTTAGAAATTTAAATAATTTTTGTAATAAGTTATTTGTTCTTAACATGGGAGATAAAAGAATGAAAAAGTAGTGTTTTTTGTAAGGGAGGGAACCTTTTCAGACTTTAAAGTAATCTAGGTATACATCATTAGAGTTTACTAAATTTGCATATCAGATTAGTTTTAGTAAAGACATAGAAGGGAAAAATGAAACTAAGGTAAAAAGTACTAAGGGGAATAACTATGAATATTAACGCCCTTTACAGGTTTAGTGAGTTAGGATAGGGAAACGCACGGGAAAAGTGAGTAGCTCACTACTGTAAATAGAATGGTTTTAACGGACCAATCGCATTCACTCGAAAACAACTTTGGACCATCAGATAGGAAATTGAAGGACGAAAGGAGATTAGTCCCACCAGAGAAGTTGAACGGGCAAGACGAGCCTCGCTGGGAGCTCAAGAAATATGAAACCTGCGGTTTTGCAGAAGGTCTACAGAAATAGCTAGATATAGAAAAGTAGTAAAAGGAATTCAGGAGAACACTTAGAATTGATTGATAATTTGTGCTGTTAAACCTAGGATTAGCTCATAGGGGTGATAGTAAGACAGTGATAGGTAACGGAATTCCGTGTAATTAGGGTAAGATGACTTTTGACTTTTATTATGCATAAACTATATGAAGAGAGACATGTTTTTAGAAACACGCTCAACATGTTGTCACAGGCTAATGTCGCTCATATTTAAGGGAGCGAGCTACAGAAGAGAATATTGAAGCAAAGGCATAATTAAAGCTTAAAAAGTGGATAACTTTTATTATCAGATAGCCAGGATGGGCTGTCATACAAAGAAGATGAGGCATTGTCATAAAACAAGAATATATCGAACAAAGGTGGATAAAAAGGGTTTACAGCACTGACATTTAGGAAACATCTCATGCGCTCTCTCATATAAGAGTAAGTATGAAGACGCCACCACAGTTGAATCTGACATTTATGAAACATCTCATGCGCTCTCTCATATTAGAGTAAGTATGGTGGAGGCCATTTTGGTGTTGGACATTGTTTGATTATTTCAGGTGTAGCTATTGAATCTTATATGCTGCATTTAAGGAGTTAAACCTAACTAGGTTGAGATTGGGTGAGAACATGACTCCAAGGATTTAGAAGAACTGTTGTAGAAAATATGAGAAAAATAGTAGAAAATGAGAAGGAACTTTAGTAGGCTAGGTATATAACGAAATATGCAAGAGGCTACAGGAGAAACAATATATAACTATGCTTTGAGATATTTGATTGAATCAAGTGGAAGACTTGAGGACATTGTAATTGAGAACTGTATCTGATGAATTATGTTGGATGATCATGGATTATCTTATGTAAATAAAAGTTGTTTTCGAAATTGAATCACATCACTCCGGTTGCTTTGATGTGTGAAGAGATTAAGGAATGGAGAGTTATTAGAAGTGAGTAATAGGAGAGATAGGAATAATAGAACACCCTATACGCAACAGTCGCTATACAACACCTAGGAGAGAAGAACGTGGTCTGGGTTGAAAAATAAGACGAACCTTATCTCATCCAGGAATCACAATCTCTGGCGAAAGGGGCCAGTCAAAGGGATAGCTCTAACTTGGAAGATAGGTCAAGGAAGGGAATTTGACCGTTGGAATTAAATACTAGGCCTGCCTCAGTCACCTAGTAGTACAGTAGTAGCATAGTTAAAAATATATAAGAAGAAACACCGACACTGTCACAACATATCCTTTTTGGCGCCGTGACCACCTCTCCTAAAGCGACAAAATGGCTACATCACCTCTTGAGGAAACAAAACAACATCAACAACAGCCTATATGAGAATACCAACAGAACAAGAATTATAGACAGAGAAGAATAAATAGTTGACTTGAACAGATATTCAAACATGGAGAGTTGCGCAAGAACCATACAAAACAGAAAGAAAAGAATAGCATCGAGAGACTTCGCTTCAGAGCTAAAGCGTTGCAGGAATTATGCAATCGATTTCCCATGCATAAGAATCGTCGATGGATTGGTTGCAAAAGTTTATAAGATTGAAATAAAGGAGATTGTTGAAATCAAGCTACAACCATTCAAAGTCAAAGAAGGAAGACCAAGATTAAACTTGAAAAAACGAACTGAACCTGCAGTTCCTAGAATAGAGCCTCAGACAGAGAATGTCGCAGTACAAACAGATGTTAGATGTAAGAAGAGTTTAATCCCAGTCAGGATAAAATCAAGACAAGTTACAAATGTCGCAGTACAAACAGATGACTTACCTGATTCTTACAATATTGAAATGGTTGATAAGATAGAAATGCCGACATCCGAAGAAAGAGATATGAAGAGCGACAGTGACATCACGAAGCAAAGTACATTCTTGTCGATGCTATGGAGTCAAGCACAGATGAAGAAAGATAAACGGTGCAGAAAAGTCCAAACAATTGCTAATATTTCAGAGATAGAGACTGCTGATGAGATGCTGAACAGTCTAGTGTCAAAAGGAATAGGTGTTCTACAAGACATAAAGACATTACTTCTTCAGATGGGAAAGTCAAGTCTAAGTAACATTCAAGATCAAGTGCAAGATAAGAAACAAGAAGCTGTCACATACAAAAATCCAGAAAGAACTTACCTGAATTTGCAAAGTCATGTACCGGCCTCAGAGTTGAGTGACGTTCCTTTAGATAATGAATATTCAAGAGACAACAGCCCCAATCTACAAAAGAATCAGTAGCAGTTGAAGCAGATTACAGCAGCAGCACAGATGAACTCAGCAACACAAACAGAGAATACAGCGACAGTTTCGGCAACACAGACGGAGAATACAGCTACAATTTCGGCAACACAGACAGAGAATACAGCATCAGCACAGATGGACTCAGCAACACAAACAGAGAATAAAGTTGCAGTTTCAGCAACACAAACAGAGAATAAAGTTGCAGATTCAACAATACAAACAGAGAATAGAGTTGCAAGTTCAGCAACACAAACAGATGTTGATCTTAACGCTGACGCATCTAGCAGGCATGTGGGAACAGCAGTGGGAAGGAGTTCAGTTAAAATAGGTCTACAAGAAGTACAAGACATAGACACAACAATTAGAAAGCTGGAAGTAGATAAGAAAGTACAGAGAGTCGACAATGTTTCGGAGGAGAAGAAAATTGTCAAGGTAGCTAAGCCAAGCACAGAAGAGATGAAGAAAGTACTAAAAGACGACCTGAAGGAACTAGTTAAACCTGACACAGTAGTACTGGATTATGTACGGGGATTTCTGGAGAGAGAGTTTGATACAGACTTATCGGGAAGACAAGATGAAATTGCCAGACTTGTGGTGAGAGTATTGGAGGAACTTAATTACTGGGATGTCAAAATAGTGGATAGAGAGGTGTTCTCAGATTCGTCATCAAGTTACTCAGACATTGTATCGTCAGATGAAGATAAAATTATAGACTCCGACGAAAATGCAGAAGGATACTTGTCGGAAGAGCTTGATCATGCAACGGACGAAGACGGCCGTAGATATTATTTTCCAAAACAACCAAACATAGAAGAGTTGAAGAAGAGAATAGTAGTCATCATAGCACGGCCTGAGTTTGACGGGTCAAGAAAAACAGTATGGACATTGCTAGAAAAAAGGTATCGGACACAGTTTCTAGAGATAAGAAATGAATTAGATATGGTTATAACGAAAATGTTAGATGACGAAATCATGAAACAGAGGGACAGAAGAGTAGAGCAAGCAAATCGGAATAGAATTCAGAAACAGAGACACCTTGTAGAAGAACTTCAGCACAAGAATGACATGACTAAGAAAACGATTAAAGTGGATGAACCAAACATAGAAGAGGTGAAGAAGGTAATAGAAGCCACCATAAAGCGGCCTGATTTTAACTTCTCGGGAGCCATGATATGGAGAGTGCTAGAAGAGAAGTATCAGACATACTTTCCACAAACAAAAATTGAGGTAGATAGGGTTCTGGGGAAAATGTTAGAAGACGCAAAAACGAAAAGGTTTATAGAAAAGGCAGAGCAGATAAATCATCAGCTATGGCAGAAGAGAAATAAAGGAAGACTTAATTATAGATATTGATAAACAGATAGCCTTGGAAACGCTTAAGGCCAAGGAGGCCATGATGATGAAGTTAATAGAGATGGTGAATAAGTAAGGAGAATGGGAGATAGTAGCAACAAGCTATGAGAGTAGAGACACAGCATATTAGGAAGTGTAAACAATATGGCGGCGGCAACTTAGTCTTGAGAAGCCTAAGCATAATTGGTCTGTACCGCACACAACAGAGAACTGAGTACACCTGACTAATAGGTTACTGCAGTAGAGGAGAAGAGTAAAGGAGATGTAAGACATACATTTGAGGCCGAGGTAGTACGGCGAGAAAATATTTGTGAAAAGTCGTGGTGACGACGGAAATAGTAAGTCGTGGTGACGACGACAGAAATAGTGGAGATTTAGATTTTTGATGAAGCAGCAGCAGAAGACAGCAATTATGGAACGAAATAAAGTGACAACTACAACTATCGGTCACAAGTTAATCCTGCCTTATATGATCAAGTTGGGACATGGAAGATAATAGACTTTTACAATCAACAAGAAGAAACAGTACAGCGGAGTCCAAGCCTTACAGACGACATAAGGAAGCATGAATCACATCAGGAGTCTAGCCGCACTACACGAAGACAACACATCAGTGTTCGCAATGTTAGTCACATGGTCACAACCATCATTCCCTATTCCTTCGTTAATCCCAACATACTCCCTGCAACACCTGTTGCAACCCCAGTGATCATGTGAAACGAACATGTGATGACAGAAGACGATCACTCACACCTTCAGAAGTATTAGCCGAATTGGAACTTTACAGAAGGAAACAGAAGCCAACCATAACTACCAGCCACAAGTTGACATCAGCCTAGACGATCAAGTCGGGACATTGAAGATGGGAGACCTTTGCAGTCAACGAGAAATGACATACTACAGCGGAGTCGAAGCCTTACAGAAGAAATAAAGAAGCAAGAAGCACATGAGAAACTAGATGCACTATGAAGACAACACATCAGTGTTCGCAATGCTATTCACATGGTCACAACCATCATTCCCTATCCCTACGTCAGCCATAACATATTCCTGTGACACCTGTCGCATCCCCAGTGATCATGTGAAGCGAACAGGTGATGACAAGTGACATACAAGCAACGAGATGGAACTATTCAGCAGAGACGAGGCCGTACAGAAGAAACAGGAGTCAACAACCACAACCACTAGCCACAAGCTAACCCCAGCTTATATACTACAGTTGGGATGAAGAAGATCAGATACCTTACGAGCACTGAAACATAACAAAACTTGTCAGAAGTGAAGCTCTACAGCACAGCATACAAACATTTACCAGATTATCGCTGATACGACTGTAGCACCTTTGCAATCAGAACTTATCAACGTAGAGCAAAGAAAATGTCATTCAAAGAATGGACGACTTTACCAACACCAAACTCAGAATGTAAACAACATCAAGTAAACAAGCTATTGTCATACTGACAACAACAACATATTAATTCGTTCGTCCTCATCCTCCTGCAGAGCGACTATAAATAACATCACAACTGATACCAACTTCATCAGTACGACAGTCGTCTCTACAGTAGAGAAAGTTACACTGATGGAGCTTGCAAAAGAGATCTCCAAACTCATACAAACAGTGTAATCGCCGTAAAGTACTTCCCCAGCAAATAGTACTAATTCACAGCACTCACCCAGCTATAGTGCTTAATCACGGTACCTCTATCAACGGTATCCAACGATTAGTTAGCTAATCAGATCTATTAGTACTCAACATAGTGGTTAGTCATAGTTCGAAATACACTTAGACATTTACAATATACACTAACGTGGTGAACAGAAGCGTAGAACTTTGCAAAGAAACTTAACTGGGTAGTGCATTAACTTATGAAAGTACATTGATCACATAGAGATGAAGGATAAAGTTTGACTAATCACATGACATATTCCAGTGATAAAGAAAGCTTAGAAACAGACCGTTATAACTGATCAAACTAGTTTATACCAAGATTAGAAAAGATACAGATTTCTAGAAAGACAATAACAAGATTCTTCATAGGACAAGGCTTGCCATAACAGATCAACACTGTTAATTAGTTTATATAGAACAATGTGCATGGTTGACTTATAATGTGTATGTATTTCAGATATATATATTTTGTTCAGGACCAGTTCAAAGAAGGGAAGATATATGAAGACAGATGTTACAGACCAAGCCATGGTGTTGCAGCACTTGGAAGAAGAAGAAGAAAAAAAAAGAGAAAAACCTACTCCCTCAGAGCTGCGAACATTAGACGGTAGATAAAGGACCTTATTCCATATGACAGTGTTTATACAAGTGACTTCGAGATGAGATGTTTCCACAATTGATATTAATTATTGGTTGGGTAAGATACAACACAGATGACCCTTACATGGTCATGTCCGCATTGAGTTGAGGCATTTTGGTCTTGAATATTTTGGGTAACTCCGACATACAGGGGTACATGTATATAGTAACAGACTGAGCTTACGGTTTCGACAGATGCATCCAAGGCTAGCATCAGCCGAGCACTTCATGTTCTGACGTAGCGACATAGGTCTTTTGCTATTGCCCCAAGACAGATGGTAGGATTTCGCGTGATTAGTTGCATACATGACTGGTAATCCGACTGGTGCATCCAAGGCTAGCATCAGCCTAGCACATCACATCCTGACGTAATAACACATATCTCTTGCTGTCACTTTGGGGATGTTTAGTTAATGCATGCTTGGTGACGCTATATATTATATTTCTACTACTCTGCCTATCTGACCGTTACAATGTATACTGACATTGACGGCAGATACTATAGACATATTAAGGACTGACAAACCTCTGTTTACAGAGGCAGTACCATGTCGCCCCTGTATATTATATAAATAGAATGTATAATTATAATGTTTGAGAAGTATTAAGTACAATGTTTACTTGTTTTTCCAATACGATGTTAATGAGATGCTAGAATAGACATATATAATCACAAGAGTGTGATAAACTACAATAACTACACATAGTCTTGGGAAACTTAATAGACTTCTTCCCAAGGTACAAGATGCGGCATACTACATGATCAACACTGACATTGGTTAAAAAATGTATAGTACCTTAAGTGCATGTTAATTGGTATAATGTACCTATCTCAGGCATAGAGGTGTCCAGGACCAGGAAAAAAAAGAGAAAAAGAGAAGGGAAATAATCCAGACTCAGTCAAGTGGAGTCTTATGCATGGACATAGGCAAAGATTGCACTGAGGATGAACGTCCCTATATTTTTTACTGCACTGATTATATAGAGATTGTAAGTGCAGAGCCATGATTTTTTGGTGGTAGCATTGATGTTAAATGCATACTATACTTTCTATTATAATTTAATTTAATTTTGGTATTGTTGAGCATCCATGTTAATAGTATTAGAGATGTTAGTGGGGTAAATAGATAATAGTTTTTTCTTGATAGAACACAAATGTTTCCCTGCGGGATACATTTGAACGGCCCCGGGACGTATATGTCACCGTGTGGTTGTACAGTGTAAAATACACTGATTTAAAGTCAGATGAACAATAATTTTGGGTCGTTAAAATAACAAAGTATGAGATAATGGTTTTAGAAATTTAAATAATGTTTGTAATAAGTTATTTGTTCTTAACATGGGAGATAAAAGAATGAAAAAGTAGTGTTTTTGTAAGGGAGGGAACCTTTTCAGACTTTAAAGTAATCTAAGTATACATCATTAGAGTTTACTAAATTTGCATATCAGATTAGTTTTAGTAAAGACATAGAAGGGAAAATGAAACTAAGGTAAAAAGTACTAAGGGAAATAACTATGAATATTAACGCCCTTTACAGGTTTAGTGAGTTAGGATAGGGAAACGCACGGGAAAAGTGAGTAGCTCACTACTGTAAATAGAATGGTTTTAACGGACCAATCGCATTCACTCGAAAACAACTTTGGACCATCAGATAGGAAATTGAAGGACGAAAGGAGATTAGTCCCACCAGAGAAGTTGACCGGGCAAGACGAGCCTCGCTGGGAGATCAAGAAATATGAAACCTGCGGTTTTGCAGAAGGTCTACAGAAATAGCTAGATATAGAAAAGTAGTAATAGGAATTCAGGAGAACACTTAGAATTGATTGATAATTTGTGCTGCTAAACCTAGGATTAGCTCATAGGGGTGATAGTAAGACAGTGATAAGTAACGGAATTCCGTGTAATTAGGGTAAGATGACTTTTGACTTTTATTATGCATAAACTATATGAAGAGAGACATGTTTTTAGAAACACGCTCAACATGTTGTCACAGGCTAATGTCGCTCATATTTAAGGGAGCGAGCTACAGAAGAGAATATTGAAGCAAAGGCATAATTAAAGCTTAAAAAGTGGATAACTTTTATTATCAGATAGCCAGGATGGGCTGTCATACAAAGAAGATGAGGCATTGTCATAAAACAAGAATATATTGAACAAAGGTGGATAAAAAGGGTTTACAGCACTGACATTTAGGAAACATCTCATGCGCTCTCTCATATAAGAGTAAGTATGAAGACGCCACCACAGTTGAATCTGACATTTATGAAACATCTCATGCGCTCTCTCATATTAGAGTAAGTATGGTGGAGGCCATTTTGGTGTTGGACATTGTTTGATTATTTCAGGTGTAGCTATTGAATCTTATATGCTGCATTTAAGGAGTTAAACCTAACTAGGTTGAGATTGGGTGAGAACATGACTCCAAGGATTTAGAAGAACTGTTGTAGAAAATATGAGAAAAATAGTAGAAAATGAGAAGGAACTTTAGTAGGCTAGGTATATAACGAAATATGCAAGAGGCTACAGGAGAAACAATATATAACTATGCTTTGAGATATTTGATTGAATCAAGTGGAAGACTTGAGGACATTGTAATTGAGAACTGTATCTGATGATTTATGTTGGATGATCATGGATTATCTTATGTAAATAAAAGTTGTTTTCGAAATTGAATCACATCACTCCGGTTGCTTTGATGTGTGAAGAGATTAAGGAATGGAGAGTTATTAGAAGTGAGTAATAGGAGAGATAGGAATAATAGAACATCCTATGCGCAACATTCGCTATACAACACCTAGGAGAGAAGAACGTGGTCTGGGTTGAAAAATAAGACGAACCTTATCTCATCCAGGAATCACCATCTCTGGCGAAAGGGGCCAGTCAAAGGGATAGCTCTAACTTGGAAGATAGGTCAAGGAAGGAAATTTGACCATTAGAATTAAATACTAGGCCTGCCTCAGTCACCTAGTAATAGTACAGTAGTAACATTGTGACATATAAATAAAAGAAACAACCGGCACTGTCACATAGTCATCATAACAGGAAGGTCAGACGATGAACATTTGCAAACACTTGAAGAACTTTTTACGCGGTTAGAACAGCATGGACTTCAGTGTAACTGGTCCAAATGTGAATTCTTCAAATCTGAGGTTGAGTACCTAGGTAACATTATTTCTGATGAAGGAATACGACCATCAGACTCTGGCATCGAAGCTATCAAACAGCTACCCCGCCCAGAAAACTTAACACAACTGTTAAGACCCGATATCTTTACTGCTGTTGGCCGCTAAATGATAAAGATGCGAATCTATCCTCCAATGATAAGGTCACGAATGATAAAGATATAATCCACCAATATTGGGGTTGTTGCGAAGACATTATCCAATTATTGTAGGCGACGGCATTACAGTCGAAGAATGTTGTAGAAGAAGGGATTATGTGTTGCAGGCGATACTAGCCCTCTAATGATACATGTAGGATTGTTGTATCCACACTATTGTTACAATCCGAAGATTACCATCTGATTGTTTTACAATTACTGTTATCAACTGTTCAAGCCTGATACTGACGTGTTTGGCGCTAGTGCGTTTTGGTGAAGAAGTGAGTGTGTGTTGCAATAGTCACTCACAGTAACGTACGTAACAGTCATTGATTGGTGGAAAAGCTGTTGACGTTTTCTTATACACTTTAATCACGCTACGATACAACCACAAGGACATCTACCAAATACAGTTACAATAGATCAAATAATACCGGTAAGTTCTCAATGTTCACCCTGCATATGAACTAGCAAATAACACAGGTAAGTTCTCAATGTTCACCCTGCATACGAACTAAAGGCCTGTACTCCTCCCGGCCTCGACGTATCGTCAAGAACTTTAAGATATTCATGGATCCTATCAGCGCTATCTCTTTCTGTAGGCTACCAACACCGCAGCGCTACTAATATATGTTCCTGGATCCACTCAGTAGTAATATATCTGAAATCCTTAGCGCTCTCCCTTTCTGTAGCCTGTAAAGATCACAGTGCTACTGATATATCCGTCCACGGATCCTTCTAATACTGATAAATGTATGGCCTCAAAACACCTGCTGTCATAGCAGTGTAAGAATATAACATGTCCACGGATCCTTCTAACACTGATACATGTATGGCCTCAAAAACACCTGCTGTCATAGCAGTGTATGAATATAAATATGTCCATGGATTCTATCAGTAATAATAATACATGTATGGCCTCAAAACACCTTCTGTCGTAGCAGTGTATGAATATAAATATGTCCATGGATTCTATCAGTAATAATGGCCTGTACACCTCCAAGGCCTATAGAGCATCTCTTGAAATAATATACTCTCTATCCATCTATATATCTGCAGATAAATCACATATTATTCTAATGGATTCACACATCAATATCCATCAGAAATTTGGTACCAACATATTCCCAGATACACTCCGAAAAACATGGCCACTACATACTTTAACATGGCCACACCATTCTTCCCCGTACACTCTCTGGGGACTCAATGTCACTCAAAAATTCTTACCCAGCACACCTCAATCAAACACCTGACCCGGGCAAGCTGGGCGAATATCGCTCACCTCAAAAAACTTAAACAAATTCATCTCACGTGACTCACCGTGAGATGATAGCAGCGATCAACACGCTCTATTCTCGTACATACGAGCAAACAACAGATTTATATTTTTAAATCAATTAACCAAGCGGGACAACCGAAATCCGGCTTGTTTGTACTAGACTTCTAACAATTAATTCCCTTGGACTAGGAGTGAGGTAATTCAGCCTGCAACAACAACTCCAGTCCTTCTTGGGGAAAATAAATTATTATCATAAGTACATTGATAATTATTCAGAACTTTCTGCTTCACTAAATAAGTTAAGAAAGAAGGACACGCAATTTTTCTGGTCCACAGATCAGGAAAGAGCTTTTCAAGCTCTTAAGAAAGCTATCATACAGCAACTAGATTGGTACAATTTGATCCAAACCTGCCTATTATACTTGCTACAGACGCATCTTCATATGGAATAGGAGCAGTATTATCACATCGTTACCAAGATGGTTCTGAGAGATCAATAGCTTTTGCTTCCAAGACCATGAGCGAAGCAGAAAAAAACTATAGCCAAATTGAAAAGGAAGGCTTGTCAATAATTTTTGGAATACGGAAATTTCACCAGTTATGGCCTGACAAAACCTTTTGAATTGCAGACAGACCACAAGCCTCTTTTGTCTATTTTCTCGCGTGATCACAAATTGCCTGTGTTATCCATGCAGCGATTGCAGCGATTGGCCATTCTATTGATGTCATACAACTTTGTCATCAAACATAGGCTAGCAACGAAACATGCTAATGCGCACGCACTGTCAAGATTACCTATGGGACCAGATCCTGCATTTGACAAGTCTGAAGCATCATGCTATAATGTCAGCATGGGAAATGATGATGCCATAGCTGATATTTTGCTGGACTCTGCTTTGGTAGAATCTGAAACTGCTAAAGGTAAAATTCTTCATAAAGTCAAACATTTTGTGCTCAGTGGGTGGCCAGAATCGCTGTCACGAAATAACAGCGACATAAAACCTTATTTTGACAGGCGCCTTAATTTATCAATTCACAAAGGCATTCTGTTATGGCAGACTGAGTCTAACCGAGTGATTGTACCCACTTCTCTTCGTGAAAAAGTCCTTCATTTACTGCATCAAGGACACTTCGGCATAATCCGAATGAAACAACTGGCTCGACGGCATTGTTGGTGGCCCACCATTAACAAGGACATACAATCGTTATCAGTAAACTGTAATGCATGCAGAGCAAACCAGAGTAATCCGCATCAACATTATCAGTCATGGCCAATAGCTGAACGTCCGTGGGAGAGAATCCACATCGATTTCGCAGGTCCTTTTATGGATGAACAATGGCTGGTAGTTGTCGATGCATATTCTAAATATCCATATATTGTTGCAATGAATTCCTTGACAAATGAGGCAACAATAAAAGCACTAGCTAAGATCTTCCTTCAATAAGGTTTTCCTGGCACAATTGTTTCAGATAATGGAACACAGTTTACTTCGGTCAAGTTTCAACAGTTCTGTTCACTACAGGGAATTGAGCATCTCATGACGGCTCCATTTCATCCAGCTTCAAATGGACAGGCAGAACACTTTGTCCGCACCTTCAAAACCTCAATGGCAAAGATTTGCTGGGGAGGGAAGACACGACATCGAGCTCTGGATGAACTACTGTTTGCTTACAGGACAACACCAAATTCTTTGACTGGCAAGTCCCCTGCCGAGTTGTTACATGGCCGTCAGCCAAGAACACAATTGTCATTGCTAATGCCTCATCAAGAACGACGAAGTGAAACAGCTAGAGTTAAAGGATCAAGATTAAGAATTGGAGACCCTGTGTGGGTAAGGAACTATTCCTCAACAGGTGATCCTTGGGAGCATGGTCATATTATAAGAACTATCGGTCGTATGATGTATACAGTTCATCTAAGTAACAACAACATGAATGTACGGAAGCATCAGAACCAGTTAAGACCGGGAAGTCTCATGAAGATCAGACCACCCTCCGACGATAGCTATGAGGACTTTTTACTCAACAAAGCCATCATGGATCAAGTTACCAAGGCAGCACCTGATCTACTGCTTGACGCCCCAGAGCCTGTTATAGAGGACATAAGTGTGGTGGATGCTGCAGTATCTCCACGAAGATCTCAAAGACAACGAAAACCAGTTGTCAGATTCGATCCAAGCTCCTAATTGCTGGGGAGGAACTGTTAAAGTTTAGAACGGAACGCCAGCTTCGTTCCTGCTATATCGGCTTTGTGCGGTAATGTGCGATGACCGCACGAACCGGATGTTCGACATGACCCGTTAACAGCAAGACGTTCTTACAACGTTGGTGCTGGGTGACAGTTCAGCTGGGAACAGACGTTCCTTATCGTGATTGTAATCGTGTACCTATTCATCTTATTTGTCAACATGTCTGTTCTATTGGAGTTAATAAATGGTCGTTCCTTATACAACGCCTTATTTATTGTGCTGTGAATGGAATGCACAACACTGACAACAAGGTACACACACTCACATAACAATAACATACGTCTTTGCGTTGATTATCGCAAATTAAACCAAGTTACGAAATTTGATGCTGAACCTATGCCTTTGTTAGAAGATCTACTTATTAGACTTTCTGATTCTCGATTCTTTAACAAACTGGATTTGTCGAAAGGTTATTGGCAAGTTCCGTTAACTGAACGAGCCAAACCTCTCACTGCTTTCTCAACACCTAGGGGTTTATTTCAATGGAATTTCATGCCTTTCGGCCTTATGAACACCCCAGCTACTTTCGTACGCATGATATGTCGAATTCTATCATATCGTTCAGATGTAATTGCATACATGGACCATATTTGTCTTTTCAGTGAATCTTGGGAAGATCACTATTTGGGTTTATATGAGTTAAGTATATGAGGAGAACTGCCGTAAGACGGGGGTAAAACAGTAGAATGGAAAAAAAAACACAAATTGTAATACATCTTACAAGGAGAAAGGACAGCAAAAACCTACGTTGCGGCCACAAGGCCTTCGTCAGGGACAGACAAACAAGACACGAGGGAAAGAAAGAAAATGAGAATTAAGTAGAGAACATTAAATTATAAAAATGAGAGACAAATAACTCCCTTGTGTCCAGTCACATGTCCAGTCACAGAAGCAAGATGGCTGCCACTAAACCGGAAAACGGAAGTAGAAAGTACATTAAAAACAAAAAATAAGAAATAATGAAAATAAGGACCGGAAAAGAGTGAGGAAAAAACAAAAATAATAATAATACATAAAGTGAGGGAAAAGCGATTTCGAAAAAAAAATAAATAAATAAAATAAAATAAATACATATAAATAAAAAATAATAAAAAATAAATAAATAAAATTAAAAAAAAAAAATTTATAAAAAGAAAAAAAAAATTATATATATATATATATATATATATATATATATATATATATATATATATATATATATATATATATATATATATATATATATATATATATATATATATATATATATATATATATATATATATATATATATAAAATAAAATTTTTTTTCAAATAGAACAAATTAAAAAAAAAAAAGGGTGATCAGATCAAAGTAGACAGTCATAATACAATAGGGACTAGATAGAGAAAGGCGTCTCAGACAAAAGAATGTTGGGTATTCAAGCCGTGTGGTTTAAGGCAACCCATAAGATGGATGAGGCGTTGTTCCTGGCGAAACCGACTGTTGGCGTCCGAGGAACAGGATCTGATAGCTGTCACCTGGATGTCAGTGGCACCGTGGTGGTCCGGGCCATTGAAGTGGGTGGCCACAGGTGTGGATTTAAACTGAGAGATGTCGTAGGGGTGTCTGCAGAATCGGTCGCAAAGTCGTGTGCCCGTTTGGCCGATGTAAGTAATGGTGCAACGTTTGCATATAATAGCATAGATGACGTTGCATGACTCACATGTGAAGCTATGTGTGAGTGTGAACTTGGCGTTAGGGAACGAGACTGAACGTGTTTCGATAACATACTGACATGTCTTAGATCGTGTTCGGTTACATGGCTTGGTCCCAAAGTGGCCATCGTTGATGGTTTTCAAACGGCTGTGGACTAGGAGGTCCCTCAAATTTTTATATCGTCTATATGCCAGCAAAAGTGGCTCATTAAACACTTCCCGCGCCTTTGGGTCAGCTTGGAGGAGAGGAAGGTGACGATACAGGATCCTTTTGACAGCAGTGTTATGAGGGTGATAGGTCATTATTAACTTGACTCTATCAGAGGAGGTGTTATGGCGGGGTTTGAGGGCCTCTAGACGTGAGATAGGGAGAACACGCTCTAAGGCAGAGGTAAGAACATCCTCTGGATACTGTCTGTTACGAAAGAAGTCCAACATTTCTTGTGCTCGGCATAGAAAGTTGTCATCATCTTGGCATAACCGACGGAGACGGAGAAGTTGTGAGAAAGGCAAGGAGTCACGACAAGCCGGAGGATGAGAGGAAGTATAAAGGAGGTAACTGTGTGCATCGGTGGGTTTGTAGTACACCGAAATGGTGAGGTGGGGGGAGTGATGGTGACAACGATGTCGAGGAAATTAACAGAGACAGTGGAGATGTGAGAGGTGAATTGGATCGCAGGGTGGAAGTTGTTAATGAAGTTAATGAACCTAGATAGGTCAACCTCTGGCATATCAGTGAGACCTATGCCATCATCTATATATCTAAGATACATCAATGGAAAAGGTCCAGGATACTGCTGCCACACCTGATACTCCAGGTAGCCCATGAAGAGGCAGGCATAACTGGGACCCATCTTGGTGCCCATGGCGACTCCACTAATTTGGTCAAAGAACTGTCCATTGAACTCAAAGGAATTGAGTCGAAGGACAAGTTCTGCAAGGCGCAGGAGAGTTACTGTAGCAATAGAGGGGTGCGTGCGCTGGTCAAGGAAAAACCGGAGAGCACAGTTATGCCTGCCTCTTCATGGGCTACCTGGAGTATCAGGTGTGGCAGCAGTATCCTGGACCTTTTCCATTGATGTATCTTAGATATATAGATGATGGCATAGGTCTCACTGATATGCCAGAGGTTGACCTATCTAGGTTCATTAACTTCATTAACAACTTCCACCCTGCGATCCAATTCACCTCTCACATCTCCACTGTCTCTGTTAATTTCCTCGACATCGTTGTCACCATCACTCCCCCCACCTCACCACTTCGGTGTACTACAAACCCACCGATGCACACAGTTACCTCCTTTATACTTCCTCTCATCCTCCGGCTTGTCGTGACTCCTTGCCTTTCTCACAACTTCTCCTTCTCCATCGGTTATGCCAAGATGATGACAACTTTCTATGCCGAGCACAAGAAATGTTGGACTTCTTTCGTAACAGACAGTATCCAGAGGATGTTCTTACCTCTGCCTTAGAGCGTGTTCTCCCTATCTTACGTCTAGAGGCCCTCAAACCCCGCCATAACACCTCCTCTGATAGAGTCAAGTTAATAATGACCTATCACCCTCATAACACTGCGGTCAAAAGGATCCTGTATCGTCACCTTCCTCTCCTCCAAGCTGACCCAAAGGCGCGGGAAGTGTTTAATGAGCCACCCTTGCTGGCATATAGACGGGATAAAAATTTGAGGGACCTTCTAGTCCATAGCCGTTTGAAAACCATCAACGATGGCCACTTTGGGACCAAGCCATGTAACCGAACACGATGTAAGACATGTCAGTATGTTATCGAAACACGTTCAGTCTCGTTCCCTAACGCCAAGTTCACACTCACACATGGCTTCACATGTGAGTCACGCAACATCATCTATGCTATTATATGCAAACGTTGCACCATTACTTACATCGGCCAAACGGGCACACGACTGGGCGACCGATTCTGCAGACACCTCTACGACATCTCTCAGTTTAAATCCACACCTGTGGCCACCCACTTCAATGGCCCGGACCACCACGGTGCCACTGACATCCAGGTGACAGCTATCAGATCCTGTTCCTCGGACGCCAACAGTCGGTTTCGCCAGGAACAACGCCTCATCCATCTTATGGGTTGCCTTAAACCACACGGCTTGAATACCCAACATTCTTTTGTCTGAGACGCCTTATCTAGTCCCTATTGTATTATGAATGTCTACTTTGATGTGATCACCCATTTTTTTTTAAAATTTGTTTTATTTTAAAATTTTTTTTATTTTATATATATATATATATATATATATATATATATATATATATATATATATATATATATATATATATATATATATATATATATATATATATATATATATATATATATATATATATATATATATATAAATTTTTTCTTTTTATAAAATTTTTTTTTTTTTTAAATTTTATTTATTTATTTTTATTATTTTTTATTTATATCTATTTATTTTATTTTATTTTTTTATTTATTTATTTTTTTTTCTAAATCGCTTTTCCCTCACTTTATATATTACTATTATTATTTTTTTTTCCTCACTCTTTTCCGGTCCTTATTTTCATTATTTCTTATTTTTAGTTTTTAATGTATTTTCGACTTCCGTTTTCCGGTTTAGTGGCAGCCATCTTGCTTCTGTGACTGGGCATGTGACTGGACACAAGGGAGTTATTTTTCTCTTATTTTTATAGTTTCATGATCTCTACTTAATTCTCATTTTCTTTCTTTCCCTCCTGTCTTGTTTGTCTGTCCCTGACGAATTCCTTGTGGCCACAACGTAGGTTTTTCCTGTCTTTTCTCCTTGTAAGACGTATTACTATTTGTGTTTTTTTTTGTTTTTTTCCCCCATTCTACTGTTTATATGAGTTACTACTCTACGCGAGCATGGTTTGACTGCAAAACCATCTAAAGCCTATGTCGGGTTTAGTAAAATTTCTTTCCTGGGTCACCGTGTTGGTCATGGTCTCTTGAAGACAGAGGACCACAATACTTCTAAGGTACTAAAAATTTCTATTCCTAAGACGAAGAAGCAAGTACGTAGTCTCTTAGGTTTAATACAATTTTACGGGAGATTCATTTTGAATCTATCTTCGATTATGGCACCTCTTTCAACCCTATTAAAGAGAGGGTCTCCTAATATAGTGCGCTGGTCCCATGATGTTACGGTATTTTATTGAAGTCGTCTGCTATAGTTGGCAGTGTGCTACTTCTAGGGTCACAGCGTTTAATATAATTTGAAGTTAAGAATTCACGGACTACTGAACGCTATATACACGATCGATTTATGACGTGTTAGCGTTGATAGGTCACGCATCGTGACTTAGATACGACACCCTTTTTACGTTGACCGTCAAGCTGTGAAGACGCGTCCTATATTCGTCCAGTGTTGGGCATTGTATTGCCACATATTTATATAAGTACTTCGAAGTAGGGACTCAGGGTCAGTCCACAATTATATGAATCAAATAATATAAATAGGTTAGTATATAACCAACTTCAAGGAAGATTATTTCAGTCCATAAGATTATATTTATCTGACGCATACGCTCATTGTCGGCTGTTGGAAACCCCAACCGCGCGTGCACACAGCTATGCTGTTCTGGCTATGTTAATTCATTTTACTGGACACGGACTGAGAATATGATATGGATTCAAAATGTACTCAATTATAGATGTATGCTATTAATGAATAATACCTGTGATGTCTTCATCCGTTGTTTCGTCAATAAACGTTTGGACTCAATCAAAGACTTACCCACATTACTTCGATTACGCTTGGTTGCTTCAACTTGAGTTATTGATTGTTGTTTGACCTGATGAACTCTTCTTCATAGGAAGTTTATATTAATGATAATGAGGTTCGTACGGAACCAATGTTTCTTTGGACACTCAGTAATCAATGAAACCTTTTGTGTTGACCTCAACTGAGATAATGATAAATAAGCAAGCATACATATTCAACTAATAATAATAGAATGAAAGACCCACCAAACCGAACCCCCGCAACACATGAATGCCAATCTTCATTGAATCAGATTAAAATTTATTCTCATCTTCTCCAATCCAATGATACCTGTAACTGATAAGACATTTGTTCTTCGTAGTGACGCCTCATCCACGGGGATCGGGGCGGCATTAATGCAGGAGTATTCAGAAACTCTACATCCTGTAATGTATATCTCTAGGAAACTAAATGCGACAGAAAGGAATTACTCGGTTCTAGACCGTGAATTGTTGGCTATGGTATGGTCAATCCTTAAGTTACAAAGATTCCTTCTTGGTGCGCATTTCATTGTGGAAACCGACCAAAAAGCTCTTACAGCTATTCAAAGCAAAAAAGTGAAGAGCTCGAGATCCACTGGATATGACATTGCTCTTCAACCTTTTTATTTCACGGTACGAGCTATCCGTGGTTCGGATAATGTCATGGCGGATATTCTGTCTAGATGCCCACATGACTCCACTTAACTCTTGTGTCCTAAATTTCCTGATACACGTCTAGACTTATGACAGTTCTTTACTATAAAAATATATGTTAACACATTTGTGTTCACCTTAAAGTTGTAAATTAGGTGATTTCTTTCTCTTTTGAGGAGCTGGGGTTCTCTTGGCCAAAATAATACGGAAGTTGCTGTATGTGTGTATGTCCTAAAGATTGTTCCAGAGAACAAGAAACATCAAGTCTGTAAGTAGAACGATAGTCAGTGGCCACTGTTGTATGAATAGAATGAGAGCAGGAATGGGTGACTCTTTTATCGTATAACGCATTCACCCACTTTGTATTTCTTATATGCAAGTTTTGCTAATGCTGTTTCCTGTTTCCTCTTAGAATAGATTAATGTATCAACTCTGTTCTTAACTGTAGAGGGAAATTTCAGACCATAGTGTAACACCTTTGACTCTTTGGGGTTATATCTTTCTTCTAACGGGATTCTTTTTTTTTTGGTCTCAATAGAGAAAGGGAGGAAGAAACCTATGAGTCTAACTCTGTAATTAACTTATTAACCTATGTGTACTGTATTTAATTGATATTCTATAATTGTTTGCTGTTGTAAATTCTAATTATGTGTGGCGGTCAGCTTGTTCCAAAAGAGATCCATATTCCATAGATCTAGTTTGTTCACGTCCATGCGTCTAAGTGTCGTCACGTACCTGTGTGTGTAGATGTGAGTGGTTTAATATATCAATATATATTAATAGGAAACTGTCCGATCCGAAATCTCAGCCGTGATCGATAGGCTGGTTTGATTATCTCTCAAATCCAGGGACAGATTTTTTACCTTTCACCATTTCACTTGTGAAATTCTATTTCTTGTCTTTACCTCTCATTGAGCTATCACCTGATCTAGACCTATTCAGGCAGGGCCAAAAGTGATCTTAATTTTCCTATCGATAATATACGACACTTTTCTCCAAATTCTTCCCATGACTTCTGTTTTGCTGCTAGCAGCTTGTTCTATGCTTCTGAGTGTCACATATTCTCGATATTTCTCCATTTGTCCTGTTGTGTTTTTAGCTCCTAAGTATTGTTTCCATGCCATTTTCTTCACTCTTATTTTCTCTTTGACTTCCTCTGTCCACCAAGGTGTCCTCTTTCTCTTGTTTCCAAGTCGGACTTCACCGCATGCTTCTGTAGCAGGTGTCTTTATGATGTTCTTGAATTTAAGCCAGAGGGTTTCCACGTCATCAGGTTGTTCTTCTGTGCAGCAATAAGCCCCTGATATCTGGTCTTAATTTCTGGCTCTCTCAGCTTGTAGGTCCTAATGCTCATTTCTCCCGTTCATTTACTTAGTTTTTTGCGTGATGTTGGGCAGTTCCTAGGCTGAGCAACTCTTTCAGTTGTTCTTTTGATTGTAAGCAGGTAGTGATAACTTCCAATCTCTGGCCCCCTCCAGACTCTAGCATCCCGGACATATTTGAATGAGCTCCTCCTATTAATGGCATAGTCGATCACTGACTTCTCATTCTTTGTTGGTTCACATCTAGTGCATGCATGTATGCACTTATGGGGGAATTTAGTGTTTGTAGTGATCAGATTCTGCTCGCTGCAGAATCTAAGGAGTCGCTTTCCATTGTCACTGAGAGTATCTTCTCCATATCTTCCAATAACTCCACCCCATCTAGCATGGTCATTTCAAACTCTGGCATTAAAATCTCCGAGCATGACAATTTCATCTAGGCAGTCATCCACTGTCCTTTGAAGCAGATCAAAGAATTCCTCCTTGACCTCTGTTCTCTCATCCTCATTTGGCCCATACATTATGACCAGGTTGACTATGGTTTCTCCTTCTTTTAGTTTTACAACCATAATGCACTCCGAGATAAAGTTCCATCCCTTGATACTATCTTTTTGGTTTTTGGCCACAATGCAATCCACACTCCCTTTAGCTCTTTCAGATGTGGGTACACCATTGTAGAGCAGCATGTTGCCATTGAGATACGACACCTTGTCCTTATTTCTTTGTTTCCATTATAGCCAGGATTTCTAGTTCTGCTTTCCTCATCTCTTCCACCAGCTCCTCTTCTTTCCCATTTATACTTCTTGTGTTTCAAGTTCCATAAGTCGTAGTCCATTCCAGTTCGTCGCCTTTAGAATCAGTCCGGTTTTCTCTCTTGTAGTTCTCGTAATCATGATTTAAAGCAGACAGGTTATTGGCCTGTTGTTCCTTTGCATGGTGGAGGGGCTGCCTCCTTACAGCCTCCATGCAGACCACCCTCCTCCTTTTTCAGAAGGACTTTGGACCGGCCTCGGCGGAGTTAGATTACTGATACAAACCTTCAATATTGCATCTCTGAATTTTTTTTTTAAAGGCTGTATCAAACATTTGGCCCACTTCTTCTTTTCAACTCCCATCATGTCACATGGCCTACATCAAATTGGTAGTCTAATTCATCCCAGACCCTTTCTAGCATACTTGCCCATGTAGTTTGAATCGTAAATTTGTTCAATTGTCATGACCAGGGCACATGCAATCATATCGAACACTGTGTAGCGAGATTTGTTAACACTTGCTTGGTTGTAACGCGACACACGCCCACGCGACACCCACACACACAGTGCAAGGTCGACTCGGCGGGTCTTTCTTTGAAGTTTATAGATGGGAAATGTGAATTACGGTTGAAGCCAGACAATATTACTAAAGAATGAGGAAATAGCTATATAGAAATGTATAGCGGACTTTAAAAGTATGCATTTACTGAAAATTAAATTATTAACTACCGGAGAACGCCCGGTTGGAATAATATTAAATAAATATAACTCAACAGAGGAGATAGACTAGGAATTATATCCAAAAGGATATTATTCAAATATAAATAGTTTTAAAGATAATTAATATTTTTCACCTTCATCACATCGGCTAAAAGTTAGCTAATAATCTTTAAAAATGTATTACACTAACAAGCCTCAACGGATTTGGATAAAACTTATATGGAATGAAAGCCTCATATGGGGAAAAGGGAATGATACATAGGAAGGACGGAAGAATATAAGTGTGTAGTGAACAGAAGAGAAAAACAAGTACAGGAAAAACACAAATTGCTTCAAATCGCCTCAAATCAGGAGATGAAACTAAAATCTTTTGGGGAATTTAGGAGGTGCTTTCTCGTACGGGCGAGAGACTGAAATATAAGGACAGAGGGGCGCGTTGAAAATCACACACACCAAATCCAGAAGCCAGAGTGAGAAACTGGAAGACAGCATCTGCAAGAAAAGTTCTATTTTCACGCTGCATGCAGGGCAGATTAAATTAAGCCAATACAGTCTCACCGTGAGCTTATTAATCCTAAGAGGGTATGTAAGTTTATTAAACATATATGTATTACTAATATCATTTTATTTCAGATTTTATTTCTGAGTGATTGTAGCAGATATAATAAAAAAGGGAATGACGCTAACCAGAGATAACCTGCACCGGCATTGTCAGGAAGTATAACCATTAATTGGTTAACCACATATATCATGGCTAGTTCTTGCCTGGAAGCTTACGACATACCAGCAAGTACATAAGTGACTTGACATCCATAAGTGGAAGGCAAAGGTTATATCGTACCCATGTATCATAACATGTGATTTATTCATGTATATTGTTAATTCTGCACAGTATACATTATCTTATCATGCTATCTCTGTAACATACTACCATGATTCATTCATTTATATACAAACACTGAAGACATGGTCGCATCATGAAGAGCAGTGGGTGGTGAGATTGTTGGAACAAAATGGCCACCTATTACCTTTTGTTCCAGGTTTTTATGATCAATGTTTATGAGCATTCCTGATCGAGAAACTAAAGACTTGTAGAAGTTGATCCAGCTCACTGAAGCCTAGAGGTTAACCACTCTTCAACACCTTAGTCCCCCGTAGTTATAGGGCGGGCTGAAGGAAAGTCTTACGTACTCCAGTGTGTCGGAGGAACCTCGAGCAGACGTGGCTAATAACTAAAGTTGAGTTTATGTGTATCCATCCAACAAATCCTGTGAGCAGTTTCTAAAACGACTGTTTAATGATGACAACTAGATGGCAAGAGATAATGTGACAAACATGTTTTATAAGTTCAGTGGAAGATAAATCCAAGACTTTTTAGCTTGTTTATTTGATTTGTAACTGTAAATAATCATACATTTTACCATCTTACAACAACCATTTCTCATTACAAGAATATATAGATGTACATAATAAATTGGATAATTGTACTCATTTGACTTGTTAAATTTTTAACTGTTAAAATTTTGAGTTACCTTTTCAAATTTAATTATATTATCACATAGGGTTACGATAGCGAAAGTAGCATCTTATACTTCTGAAGCCTAAATCTATTGTCCAGCTCAGAGTATTCACAGCTGTAACTCATTTGTGATACCAGTGTACTTCTTGGGCGCTGGAACTTCATACTTTCTGGAGAGAGATTCTACTTCTGCTCTACTACTATCATCATAATAGGAAAACCTTTCGCTACACTGGGGGCTCGTCCAGGATATTATTTTTATCCTGAGCCACTATCTATGTATTCTTCTATCTTGAGCCACAAATAGTTTGTAAAAATAAATTTTTATGAAAAATTCTAAAACTTAGAAATTTTTCGTAATAGTAGTACCATTGAGTACGAAGTAAATAGGACACGCTCACAAGGTTTTAAGGATTTGTCTTGTTTAAAGTAATTAATTGATTTTAATTAAGTTAGTTGGTTAGAGAAGATAAAATTATATACCCTCTAGTAAGTAAGCATCATGGCTGATTTTGTGAAGTTTCGATCTGCGATTATGCAGGAAGGAAAAGACTTGGGTATGACAGGAGATGCTCTTATCCAGTATGTCACAAAGGAAGTGGACAAACATATGGACAGAGAGGAAAGAAAACTAGAAGCCAAAAGCTTAGAAGCAGAGAGAGAAGCCAAAAGACTGGAAAGAGAAGAAAAGAGACTAATATTGGAAGCTGAAGAAAGAAGGTTACAAAGAGCTCATGAGTTAAGTTTAAAGGAACTTGAACTCCAGGGAGCAGCTAGCAATCATGGTGCTAGCTCACCTCACTCGAAGAGTAGCTCCAACCAGAGCACGGCAAATGGAGCCATGAGTTTCCACCTGGATCCATTTATTGAGAAAGAGGACGCCATTGAGTCGTACCTGGATAGATATGAGAGACTGGCCACTACCTATGGATTGGAAAAGGAAAAATGGAGCCTTAAACTATCTCAGGGGTTGAGGGGAGTTTCATACGATGTTTATTTAAAACTCTCAAAAGAAGACCAGGAAGATTATGAAATCTTAAAACAAGCTTTACTGGTCAGGTACGAAAAGAATTCTGAATCTTATAGAAAGAGATTCCGAACTGCTAAGCTACTTCCAGGAGAAAACTATCACCAGTTTTCTGCCAGATTGGAAACTTATCTGACAAAATGGATTAGCTTAGGAAAATGTCAAGATATAAAAGAAATGGTCATGATGGAACAACTGACAGAATCCATGCCTCAAGAAATGAGAAAATTTCTTATGGAGCAAGGAGCAGAGAGATTGGAAGATATTTTAACCATGGCTGAAAGATATCAAGCAGCTCAGTCAGAAGTGTCAGGAAATAAGAAGAAGCAGGGTGAGAACTTCAAACCTTCACAAAACTTTACCAACTATGAACACAGGGACAATTCCAACAAGAACAAACACAGAACTGATTATAAAGACAAAAACCTCTAGGATCAGAAAAGAAACCTCCAAGAAAGGAAGGAACGTGGTTTAAATCTTGCCAAATGAGTAACCACAATACTGCGGAATGCAGACGGAAAAACCCTCCTCATCACGCTGCATGCCTTACAACAGAGAACAAGGGAAGGAAGGACCTGGCAGATAGTCAGAAGGACCTCCATCATCCGCCTGTCTGTGAGGAAGTGACCTTGAATGGCACCCAAGTACTGTGCTTATATGATACAGGCTTGGACTTTGACTCAGTAGTGTGCTCTTCTCTGGTGAGTCCGGAACAGATAACCACAGAAACAGTGGAAATCAGAGGACCAGTCAAGGGAGCAGGAACCATGACACTGCCCATAGCCCGTATCAACATAAGATCTCGTTATGTGGAAGGAGAGATCAAAGCAGCAGTGATGGACAACCCTATCTACCCATTAATACTGGGATGTAGATATGTCTTTCTAGGAGAACCTATAAGACCCATAGTGATGGCAACAGTCCAGACCAGGGCAAGCTCTAAGAAAGAGGAGGACACTATCATCAATACTCATCCAGAAGAGATGAGAAAGGCTCAAACTGCTGACAGTACATTGAAGCCTTGCTTTGGCAAATTACCTAAAAGCCATAACCATCCAGAGAAAGGAGACTTATATATGAAAAAATGACCTATTATATAGAAAAGCTGGAACAGGACCTAAAGGACATGGACAGCTTGTAGTGCCAAAATCATACAGGGAGCAGGTTATGAAGCTAGGACATGCTATACCCTTCAGTGGACATATGGGAATAGGGGCCACTGGACAACGGATAGCCTGTCACTACTTAGCCAGGGATCACAGGGGACATAAAGAGGTATGTAAGATCCTGTCCAGAATGCCAAAGAGTAGCTCCTAAACATAGGACTGCACCAGCAACACTGGGAGAAATGCCCATCATGGGAACGCCCTTCGAACGTGTTGCCGTGGATATTGTTGGACCCCTCAGTAGGACCAAGAAGAGAAATGCTTATATCTTAACCTTGGTCGATACTTGCTCTATGTGGGGAAAGGCAGTAGCAATGTCATCGATAGATTCGAAACATGTGGCAGAGGCACTGTTAACAATATTCACCCGATTAGGTTTCCCACATCAAATATTGACTGACAATGGTTCTCAGTTTAGGGGAAAGCTAACACAAGAAGTATTCAGGTTATTTCAAGCTAGACATTATCACTGTAGCCCGTACCACGCCCAAAGGAATGGTCAAGTAGAGCGGTTCAATGGCACGCTCATTTCAATCCTTAGAAAGTTGGCTAGTGAGAAACCTGAAACTTGGGACACATACTTACCCTCAGCATTATTTGCCTATAGGGAAGTCCCACATAACTCCACAGGATTGGCTCCAGCTACGTTGTTGTTTGGACGACCAATCAAAGGTCCCCTGGAAGCATTGTTGCCGACATGGACTGATGAGAAAGCAGAAGAAACCGTGACTTCTTCATACCAATACGTCAACGAGTTGACATCTCGATTGAAAACAAGTTGGAAACTGGCAAATGATAACTTGAGACAGGCCAGGAGGAAGCAGGCTGCTTACTACAATAAAACAGCAAAAGATAGGGAACTTGAGGTGGGATAAAAAGTTCTGTTACTGTTGCCCAGCAGCAATAATAAATTGCAAATTGGATGGCAGGGTTCCTACGTCATATTGGAAAAATTTTCCAGGACCAATTATAAGATTGACAAGAAAGGAAAGGAGAAGATATATAATGTCAACCTTCTAAAAAAGTATTATGACAGGGAAGCATTAGAAGTTGCACATATCATGACCCTGTCCATTGCAACAGAAATGCAGGATGAACCAATTTCCTCCATGGAATACCCTCTAACAACTACATAAATTTATGCTCAGGTTAATGTAAGTGAACATTTAACTCTTGAGCAGAGGAAAAAGGTTCAGGAGGTGTTAGAAATCCATGCTGATGTACTCACAGATAAGCCGGGGTGTACTAATCTGTTAGAGTATGACATGACGATTACTGACCCTACACCAGTTTGTATGCGGACATACCCTCTACCTTATGCTAAAGGACAGGCACTCAAGGATGAGATTGATTATCTCTTAAAAGAGAAAAATATTTCAAAGTCTGAATCTCCCTACAGCTCAAGTGTGGTGCTATTAAGGAAGCCTAGTGGTGAACACAGGTTATTCATTGATTATAGGAAACTAAATGCTATCACTGAATCTCAGGTAGACCCATTACCTGACACCAATCAGTTGTTTGTACATTGAGTAAGGCTCGGTATTTTTCAAAAGTAGATCTAAGCAACGGATACTACCAAATACCAGTAAAACCAGAAGTTAGGAAACTGTTAGCCTTTAGTACACCGGATGGACATTACGAGTTCAATGTACTCCCATTTGGTTTAAAGAATGCTCCAAGTATCTTCACCAGAATGATGAGGAAATTGTTGGAAACATTACAAAATCCTCATATCACCAACTTCATGGATGATATTCTGATTGCTACCACTACATTCGAGGAACACGTAGTAGCAGTCTCCATGTTGTTAAATAGACTAAGAGAAACGGGATTGACAGCACGTCCAACTAAGTGTCATATTGGATGTGAGACATTGGAATTTTAAGGTCACACTATCTCTACAGGGCAAATGTCTCCGGACCCAAAGAATGTAGAGAAAATGAGAAAAGCACCAAGACCACAAACTAAGAAGGATGTAAGATCCTTTGTGTCACTGTGCGGGTTTTATCAGAAATATATACCGCATTTTAACTCATTATGCGCGCCATTAACCGACTTAACCAAAAAACGTCAGCCGGATAAAATACAATGGACTGCGGAGTGTGAACAGGCTTATACAGAGTTGAAAAATAAGCTGACAAATAAACCTATCCTTGCCCTTTTCGATCTCACACAAGAATGCGTACTAAGAACGGATGCTAGCAATGTAGGCATCGGAGCAACATTACTACAGCGGGCAGACACACCGCCTCATATGCTATTACCAGTAGCATCCTATCAAAGGAGATATAGAGAAACAGAAAAGTAAGGAGGAACTGCAGCATGTGTTACCAAAAAGTTAACCGTGCAGGCACTGTTTTAAAGAAGAGGGCTCTGTAGCGAGATTTGTTAACACTTGCTTGGTTGTAGCGCGACACACGCCCACGCGACACCCACACACACAGTGCAAGGTTGGCTCGGCGGGTCTTTCTTTTAAGTTTAAGGACGGGAAATGTGAATTACGGTTGAAGCCAGACAATATTACTAAAGAATGAGGAAATAGCTATATAGAAATGTATAGCGGACTTTAAAAGTATGCATTTACTGAAAATTAAATTATTAACTACCGGAGAACGCCCGGTTGGAATAATATTAAATAAATATAACTCAACAAAGGAGATAGACTAGAAATTATATCCAAAAGGATATTATTCAAATATAAATAGTTTTAAAGATAATTAATATTTTTCACCTTCATCACATCGGCTAAAAGTTAGCTAATAATCTTTAAAAATGTATTACACTAACAAGCCTCAACGGATTTGGATAAAACTTATATGGAATGAAAGCCTCTGTAACGAACAGTTTTAGTGTAAGGGGAAGTAAACTGGAGTATGTTAGTAGTTGAAATAGATTTTGAGTTATAGCACTTAGTTGCTTGTTAGCTATCGAATTATTTAGAGAGTATCTCGTGATAGTTTCGAGAGACAGATTACAGACAGCGTGAAAAGCGCTGATATAGTTATTCTGTATTGTTTTGAGTTGGGTGAGAGAAGCTCGCTGCTAGCCCGCAATTGTTTGTGTTGTGTGAACAGTGAGAAAGTCTCGTGTCTGCTTTTGAGCGGGACGAGTGTGTTATCTAGGGAGAGTGTTCCGGGCGTTTTGACCGGGTAGGAAGACAGTGTTTTTGGGAAGTGTGAAATGCCTGTACAGTGCTGAATTTAAAATGTCGACGGATTTTTCGCTGTGGGTACAGCGTAGTATGAAACTGCAGTTTTAATTATTGTGGAAGTGTTTATAACTGCAGTGTACAGTACTTTAGGCCATGAATCATGATAGCTCCTGTGAGAGGATTGTTATTGAGGATTCTTTATAGAGCTGAGTTTAATAAGAGTACTTTAGGCCATGAATCATGATAGCTCCTGTGAGAGGATTGTTATTGAGGATTCTTTATAGCGCTGAGTTTAATAAGAGTACTTTAGGCCATGAATCATGACAGCTCCTGTGAGAGGATTGTTATTGAGGATTCTTTATAGAGCTGAGTTTAATAAGAGTACTTTAGGCCATGAATCATGATAGCTCCTGTGAGAGGATTGTTATTGAGGATTCTTTATAGAGCTGAGTTTAATAAGAGTACTTTAGGCCATGAATCATGATAGCTCCTGTGAGAGGATTGTTATTGAGGATTCTTTATAGCGCTGAGTTTAATAAGAGTACTTTAGGCCATGAATCATGATAGCTCCTGTGAGAGGATTGTTATTGAGGATTCTTTATAGCGCTGAGTTTAATAAGAGTACTTTAGGCCATGAATCATGATAGCTCCTGTGAGAGGATTGTTATGGAGGATTCTTTATAGCGCTGAGTTTAATAAGAGTACTTTAGGCCATGAATCATGATAGCTCCTGTGAGAGGATTGTTATTGAGGATTCTTTATAGCGCTGAGTTTAATAAGAGTACTTTAGGCCATGAATCATGATATCATTGTAGCTGCCGAGTGCGCAGTTCTTATGTGGTAATTTATATCTTGTGTTGTAATGTGAATGGCCTTCTATTAATATTTCATATACTGTGTTGTGAGTGTCGGTTCCAACACGCACTCACTATCACCTATTGCAAAGCGTACAAGCTGGCCACCCTATTTGCAACAGTGGTGTGCTAGTTTTATAGGATCAGACACCCGCGAAATTCGCGTGATATTAATTCACAAGTGTTAGCATGTAGCCTGAGTGGCGTTAGTATATGAAAGACAGACATCACATTTGAGAGCTGTATCCAGGCCCAAGGAAAACTTATTCAGTATCAGTTAAACTGGGAACTGTTAACTCAAGTCGCAAGGCGCAACTCGCAAGTCAAGAAATTTATTACTCAAGATTATGAGATGTCATGATATACAGTGGCGTCTGTATACCAGTACAAGTAATCATCTGACAGTATGAACGAGTGGTGTACCTTCTTTCAACGAAATTGACAGACGGTGACCCATTTCCTGCTTTCCTGTGCGGTGTGTTAGCACGTAGCGTGCTGAATCGAGGACCTGAGCGGAATCAAGGTGTCAAGTTCCAATGCCTTTCTGTTGTCGATTGTTTTACCATTGAACTTTGTGATATCCAGGGTGTTAACGGAAAGGAACAGAAGAATTTTCATTCAAGATAAGTAGTTATGTTTGTGGTGTGAACTGTGTCGCCTTAACTATGTCAACGAGCCTTCCTGTGCTTTGCATCTCCTATACTGTTGAAATCTGTTGTTTTTGTTGTCTAATTCTATATAGACATATTATTAGGATTTAGTATTGATGCTAAGTATTGATGGTTGTATGATATATGTTGACTTCCCTCAGATGGAAGAGGAATTGATGATACAAAGTTATGAATAATATTTTTGGTATACATACTGAACTGTGTGAAATGGAAGGGTAATTGTCAGAACTTCTTGAAACATAAACTTGCGACATTAATAATTATACTGATATAGATATATAGTTAACTGAGTGATTGAATCACCATGGATTTTGATAATAATCCTGCAGATATAAGGCCTATGTTGGAGAGTGCATTGTTAATAGGTAGAGATGAAAAGGGATTGAGAGGTCCAAGACTTGGAGTATGGATCATGGACGATTTGTTGGTTAATGTGTCAGTATCCCTAAAGTTATTTGCTGAACATAACTTTAAGCTTCTTTGTAATTCAATAATGGCTAAGGATTTGATTGATTTGCTACAGCACCTTCGTGTGTTTTTACAACAGTATATTGAACTTGAACACGGACAGATAATGCAAAATATATTCAAGATAATCCACAACGGTATTCCTGATGAGCAGAAAAAGGAATTAGGAAGTGAGAAACAAATAAAAGTCAACAAACAGAGTGCCCTACGGGAAAGGGACAATTGTTTAAAAGTTACTACTGAAGTGAGTAAACTACACGAAACAGTCTCTAAACTCGCAAATGAGTTAGATAAGTCAAACACGGAACTTACTAAAGTACATGCGGCGTTAGATGAAGCATTGAACAAGAACAAAGAGTTGGAAATTCGGGTGAAAGACAAAGATGACGAAGTTGGTAATCTCAGACAGGAAGTTCAAGAGAAAAAAGAAATGTATGACATATTAAAGATTGAGAGCAATGGTCGTGAAGAGACTTACATAAATATGCTTCATGAGGTGTTGGAGGATAATGATATTATCAGTTGCCAACTGAAAGAAAAGAAAGATATACATGATAAATTAAAAGTTCAGGATAAGAAATGTGAGAAATTAGGTAATGAAACATGTCAAACTAGAGCAAATAAAGAAAAGGATGAGAAAGACAAATTAGAAGAGTTAACGACTGAGAGAGAGGAGATGATTAAGATTGAGAGATTGTTAACAGAGGAGAGAAGTAAAGTCTTGATATTTGACAAATTAAATAGGAAATTAAGTGAAGAAATTTCACAAAAAAGTGTTGAAATTGCAGAAAGTACAAAAAGGGTAGAGGGTCTACTCGATGTTATTTTAAACAGCGGAATATGGTCTTCTGTAAATGTGGACAATGCTAGACAGAAAGTTGTTTACCAACAGGTTAAAAAAGCAAAGATCCAGCCCTATACAATCTTTGCGGATAGAAAGGTTAGATGTGATAGACAAATATCTTTTCGAGGAAAATATAACTTTCGAAGGTCTTTTGATTCTGCTTCCAATAGCAACGAATCTTGGCGGAAGTGTAATAGAGAGAATGATAAGGTAACAGTCAGTCCTGATAGATTTCAAGCTAAAAGCCCAAAGATTAAACGAGTAACTGATTTTGGAAGTTCTCATAAGATGATATCAAGGGATAAAGTTATAAGTAGTGGTTCCAAGGATGAAACCCATTATAGGCGTAACGATAAAGATACTTATAGATCTGCAGATGATACTGTAAACAAGCATATTGTCAAAGAAAAGAATGGAAAGAGTTTTTGTAGGAGAGATGTTTCTAAGGTTAGAAAGTACCAAGGAAATTCATATGATAATAATTTTCCTTCTCAGAGAGATAAGAGACAAGTTAATGTATCTCAACAGTTTAATTCTCAGAATTTTGAAAATAATGGTACAGACAAATACAAGAAGAATTTTCAGTCGTGCAATAATTTTTCTGACAGATTTTTTGTGCGGAGTAGAAACGTTAATCATAACAAGTCTAACTGGGATTATAGACATAATAATAGTCTCAAACAAAGAGGAAATGATGATAAATATTTTGATCAAACGACGAATAAGTGTAATTATGCTAATTTTGCTCGACATGAGCCTAGAAGCATTGTTATTAAGCAAAGTAGCAATGATAATGATGTCACAAATACTACTGCTTGTTATGTTTCTGATTTTGAAAGAGCAGCACGTTGTTGTGAACTTAAACGAAGAGTCGATGACATCGTGGGGTGACCAGATTTCCACACGGACCACAGTGCGGGGTAATTGTTTGTTTAACCTCTCCGTTGTTCGCAGTAAATTTCACCATTCATTAAAATGGAATTTTCATTTGTATTTTTTGAACAGAGGCGACTTCTTGATATGGGTCAGCGCTCCTGTTTACGTTAACGGCTGTTTACGGTAGCGGCAAGAATATAGGTCAACATTGTGCCCGAGCGAGTGTTTTCTCAAGCAGAACATATCAGCGTGCTAACCATGATTCGACGTTTTACCCCTAGTGTTTATGAGATGTCGGCAAGACCTATGGAGATTTTTGTTTGCGTTTGATTTTTGTTTTGTTTGTTTATTAGGACAGAAGATGTTAATGTATTCTATTGCATAGATCATTATAGGTTGTTATATTATGATCATCATCTTTACGCATCATTTGATGTCTATTGTTTTTCTTCATATATATGACTGTTTTAATTATAAATTAGTTCATTTCGATGATATTTTTATACTATTGTGTTTTGGATAATATGTAGTGTGTTATATGGTAGTGACGTGTTGTTTACTATTCATAAATGCAATGAGCAGATTTATATTTAACCTTACTGGTTACAAACCTATGCCTATTTACACCTTATAATCATTGTCTTTTATACTCTGGTGTAGAACTTGCAGTTTTTTTTTGGTATTTGTTTTACAGATGTGTTGGGTAGAATAATTTTGTACATGATGAGTTTGCTAGCTCATACATACTCATTAGTTGTAATGTTACAATAATTACTTTTAATATATCAGGTGGAGATAGATATAAATTATTAACTGAATAACACTGTAGCTAAGCTGAACGTGATTGTCAGCCGGAAATATTTAAAGTTTAAATTGAACTGTATAGAGAAAATTAACAGCGTTTGCTGATATTGTTATTTGATTGAGAAATCTAGAGATCTGATTTAAGCACTTGCTTAACATACATTACGTTGTTTTCATGTATTTGCAAACTTGTATTTTGGTAATAGTGTGTTTTTTCTATGTGTTTCTCTGTGACGTATTTTTTGAAAAATTTACACGTGTTGTTTCGTGTTTGCTTAGATGCAGGAATTGTTATATGTCTCTCATTTTGCTAAAGCTAGTTTTTTGTTAATTTGTTAATTATAGATTTGAATTAATTAAATTAAAATACTATTTTTATGTAACTTAGCATTACGAAATATTTTTGTACTGTATTTTTTGGAAAATATTTTTTTCCCAGACATTGTAATTTTTTATTTTTGTTTTTGTGTATGCCTAGCGTTTGACTATGTGCTATGTTTGATATGTAGAATAATGTTAGTTCTTTAAAGAACGTTTTTTTTGTTTTTTGGATGTTATGTTGTATTAGCGCTTGATTGTGCGTTGTTCGAACTTGGTTATAGCAATGCTATCACTTTTTTGTGTGGTGTCGATAATTTATTGTTGATTATGTATAACTTGGATAACTTGTTTAAATTACTGATTATGTTTTGTTTAGTTATAAACTATTTTTTGTGGTATTAGTATAGGAATACTTTGTTATTTTTTTTTGTGCTTTTCGATCGTGTTTGTATGTATTTTGAAATACGTTGTTGATCTAAATAGTTATTAGTATATATTTTTATCAACGTTCTCTATATTCATACCTTTTGCTTTCTATCTGTCTTTGTTGATTATGCTTCATTCCATTCCTTCTTTTCTGTTGTCTTTTCAGTATGGTTTCATATTTTGTTTACATTTCGTGCTTTATGTTTCTCTTCATTCTCTTTGTATACTTCTTCTTTCGCTTCTTATACTTTCATTCTATGTACTGTTACTTTAATGGTATAACTTAATATAGTGTAGCTACTTGTGATATTTGTAATTATTTTACATATAACAAATTGTTTGAATGTAATATTATTGTTTTTTCCTCATATTCTGATTTCATACTTACCTTTATTACGGATCATTTTTCGTTTGCTTGATCTTGTCTTTTCTTTTACTATCGGTTGTTTCCTATTTAGTTGTGCTGTATTCACTTAACTTGGTTTTGTAATGCATTATTTTTGGTATGCTTAATTGATTACATTGGATACTTCATTTTTACATTTCACTTAATGCTTATATTTTGGAGATGTCTTATTTTAACTTAACTTAAGGTAATTCTTATACGCATGTGTTAGAGATTCATTGTCCTCTTAATTTTTTTTGGTTTTGGGGAATGTATTTGTCAAAAAATTGATAGAATCAATTTTTTTCTCTGGGGGTGAGGTAAGATGTAACGAACAGTTTTAGTGTAAGGGGAAGTAAACTGGAGTATGTTAGTAGTTGAAATAGATTTTGAGTTATAGCACTTAGTTGCTTGTTAGCTATCGAATTATTTAGAGAGTATCTCGTGATAGTTTCGAGAGACAGATTACAGACAGCGTGAAAAGCGCTGATATAGTTATTCTGTATTGTTTTGAGTTGGGTGAGAGAAGCTCGCTGCTAGCCCGCAATTGTTTGTGTTGTGTGAACAGTGAGAAAGTCTCGTGTCTGCTTTTGAGCGGGACGAGTGTATTATCTAGGGAGAGTGTTCCGGGCGTTTTGACCGGGTAGGAAGACAGTGTTTTTGGGAAGTGTGAAATGCCTGTACAGTGCTGAATTTAAAATGTCGACGGATTTTTCGCTGTGGGTACAGCGTAGTATGAAACTGCAGTTTTAATTATTGTGGAAGTGTTTATAACTGCAGTGTACAGTACTTTAGGCCATGAATCATGATAGCTCCTGTGAGAGGATTGTTATTGAGGATTCTTTATAGAGCTGAGTTTAATAAGAGTACTTTAGGCCATGAATCATGATAGCTCCTGTGAGAGGATTGTTATTGAGGATTCTTTATAGCGCTGAGTTTAATAAGAGTACTTTAGGCCATGAATCATGATAGCTCCTGTGAGAGGATTGTTATTGAGGATTCTTTATAGAGCTGAGTTTAATAAGAGTACTTTAGGCCATGAATCATGATAGCTCCTGTGAGAGGATTGTTATTGAGGATTCTTTATAGAGCTGAGTTTAATAAGAGTACTTTAGGCCATGAATCATGATAGCTCCTGTGAGAGGATTGTTATTGAGGATTCTTTATAGCGCTGAGTTTAATAAGAGTACTTTAGGCCATGAATCATGATAGCTCCTGTGAGAGGATTGTTATTGAGGATTCTTTATAGCGCTGAGTTTAATAAGAGTACTTTAGGCCATGAATCATGATAGCTCCTGAGAGAGGATTGTTATTGAGGATTCTTTATAGCGCTGAGTTTAATAAGAGTACTTTAGGCCATGAATCATGATAGCTCCTGTGAGAGGATTGTTATTGAGGATTCTTTATAGCGCTGAGTTTAATAAGAGTACTTTAGGCCATGAATCATGATAGCTCCTGTGAGAGGATTGTTATTGAGGATTCTTTATAGCGCTGAGTTTAATAAGAGTACTTTAGGCCATGAATCATGATAGCTCCTGTGAGAGGATTGTTATTGAGGATTCTTTATAGCGCTGAGTTTAATAAGAGTACTTTAGGCCATGAATCATGATAGCTCCTGTGAGAGGATTGTTATTGAGGATTCTTTATAGCGCTGAGTTTAATAAGAGTACTTTAGGCCATGAATCATGATATCATTGTAGCTGCCGAGTGCGCAGTTCTTATGTGGTAATTTATATCTTGTGTTGTGCTGTGAACGGTATTCTATGTGTATTTCATCAATGTGTTGTGACGTGAATAAACCCATATGAAATGTCACCAGTCGTTTACAACCATCCATGACTCTTGTGTACGTACCTGTGGTGTAAACGACTAAACCAACACACGCACTTAATATTACAAGTGTGACAGGGAACTTAACACGTATTTAGAAATAGCCCCGGAGTGGGCGTGGTCTATTTGTATCGAGAACCTGTGCATCGCTTACCAGTAGACTTCTACAGTGTTTGCCTGTGTGGCGTATATGTAGGTATCAACTGTAGACATTACCAGATCCACAACACAACAGTAACGTTAGCAGATAATTCAATAAGACACCATACACCAACCCTTTGTATCAGTTTCAGTGACAGCCATGATTGACTTTCACGTGCTTGACGGAGGTACAACAGTAATGACCTCTTGAAAAATAAACATTAATTAGGGGGGTGTAACAGCCTCATATGGGGAAAAGGGAATGATACATAGGAAGGACGGAAGAATATAAGTGTGTAGTGAACTGAAGAGAAAAACAAGTACAGGAAAAACACAGATTGCTTCAAATCGCCTCAAATCAGGAGATGAAACTAAAATCTTTTGGGGAATTTAGGAGGTGCTTTCTCGTACGGGCGAGAGACTGAAATATAAGGACAGAGGGGCGCGTTGAAAATCACACACACCAAATCCAGAAGCCAGAGTGAGAAACTGGAAGACAGCATCTGCAAGAAAAGTTCTATTTTTACGCTGCATGCAGGGCAGATTAAATTAAGCCAATACAGTCTCACCGTGAGCTTATTAATCCTAAGAGGGTATGTAAGTTTATTATAAATATATGTATTACTAATATCATTTTATTTCAGATTTTTATTTCTGATTGATTGTAGCAGATATAATAAAAAAGGGAATGACGCTAACCAGAGATAACCTGCACCGGCATTGTCAGGAAGCATAACCATTAATTGGTTAACCACATATATCATGGCTAGTTCTTGCCTGGAAGCTTACGACATACCAGCAAGTACATAAGTGACTTGACATCCATAAGTGGAAGGCAAAGGTTATATCGTACCCATGTATCATAACATGTGATTTATTCATGTATATTGTTAATTCTGCACAGTATACATTATCTTATCATGCTATCTCTGTAACATACTACCATGATTCATTCATTTATATACAAACATTGAAGACATGGTCGCATCATGAACAGCAGTGGGTGGTGAGATTGTTGGAACAAAATGGCCACCTATTACCTTTTGTTCCAGGTTTTTATGATCAATGTTTATGATCATTCCTGATCGAGAAACTAAAGACTTGTAGAAGTTGATCCAGCTCACTGAAGCCTAGAGGTCAACCACTCTTCAACACCTTAGTCCCCCGTAGTTATAGGGCGGGCTGAAGGAAAGTCTTACGTACTCCAGTAATGAAAAAAAAAATATCCCGTTCAACCTCTTATGGGTTATAATTAGGATATATATTGTTTTCAATTCCAAATAATATGAACAACCGCCGGTATGAGAAAGTGGCATCACATTTTTCAAATCAATGTAAATTGGGACAATCACAATTGTGCATATACGTTAAATAAATAAACTAAAAATAAGAAATAAAATAATAAACCAAGAATAAACTTTGAACAAGAATAATATTAAAGTGGAGGGGTGTAAAGTAGGGTTCCCATTCGTCCCGTTTTTCCCGGGACAGTCCCGTTTTTTTAATAAAATGTCCCGAATTTATTCCAAATGTCCCGCTTTTTAAGGGCCCTTCCTAAAAAAAAAAATCTTTGGGTAACAGATTTTATTCCGTGTTTTAGCAGTGTTACTTTATCAATTTCCGGTTACAGTGGACCCTCGGTTTGAATCTCGAACAAAAATCCGAAAGTCGACCAAAACAGTGTTCAGTGAGCATCTACCAAATGATTTAACTACAGGAATGCAGAAAAGTTTCTTACTACTACTGTGAGAAATCAGTTGCAAGAATTAGAGAAAGAAGGACACATAACAGGTGAAAAGTTTCAAAGCTATGCAGTAGATTTCTATGACACCTGCATTGAATATATTCAGGAGTGGTGTATGTCGTGTGGTGAGTCACTGGGGTAACTACTACAGTAGTTTTTGCCAGGAAAAGTCTATGAGATATTAGATATAAGGTCTCTAGAAATTGGCTCGTTAGGAAAGAATAAAGACCTATTCGAGATAGGGACACGAAGACAGGAATGCGAATGCTTTCCACTAGACAGTGTTTTCTAATTAATTATGGAAAGAGTTCTGTTTCCCCACGACCTTAGCTTCTGCCCTTAGATCCCTTAAAGAAAAAGCCCCCAACCTCATCTGAGTAGAGAAAGGTTCCTATAGGTGAATATGTAACACCGACAGCACGAGTGATACATTAACAAACTCTTGATAATGATCAACCGATCGTTGGGTTTATTAATGAAATATCCACACATATAGGGTTAGTAATGGTTAGAACGTGATGATGGTGAAAGACGATTCACACAAAACACACAGATGAGATAATAAAATTACAGTTAATTAAGTAATAGTTAATTAAGAATGAACTGGTGTAAAGTGAAATGATGATGTGATATGATACGTGTTACCAAAATGGTGAGTACTCTACACAGTCCATGTGTCTCTAAATGCTTCTCCTAGATATGAGGATTCACATGTATGCATAAAATGTCCCAAGTTGTTATACGTTATGTCGAGTGGGGTATCTCTAAGCTGAGGACGTTCTGATGAATACTGTTGTCGTACGGAGAACGCTGACGAGATATCTATGTATATTCCTTCACTGTTTGAGTATATCTCTGTAGTGTTGATCAACAGTTAATAGCTGTCATATGAACAAAAGGTCTGTTGTCTAATCTCCCGACGGTACTGGTCAGACTGGATATCTTCACGAAATGTTAGTGATATGTAGACTCATAATCTTGCGTATGTAGTCGTGATTCATATACTTTCGAGTCTGCTTCATAAAATGCGCTTAAGAGTGTGTTGCGCGTGGTATAAATATGCGATTCCTCTTTTGAGCTCTTTTGCTTGACTTCAGATAATAATAATCTTTCAAGTGATTTGAATTTATGATGACTCGGTATTGAACTTGTGATAACGATGTATTGAACTTGTGATAACTCTGTATTGAACTTGTGAGCAAGCAGTATATGGTGACGAAAAATGCTGCGTCCACCTTATGACTTGTGGGTGAGACAATATTCCTTTTTAATTGAGGAATGAAAGATGTCCTATGGCGAATTCTGCTAGCCAAATGTCCGTTTTTGATAACTTATTTCTGGTTAGACGTCAGACACGTTGCGTGTAGACTCAGACTTCTGATGAACTGAAGACACACAAAAGTCTTCGTAAGTTTTCACATTTAACATCACTGGTTGACTTTCATTTAAACTACTGCTCATTATTCATCTCTCTCTCTCTGAGTTCAATTCTAATGATGTTAAATATCTTGTGCATGAGAGTGTGTGCGCATGGGAGACTGTGATGATGATAAAGGTGAAATATGAACTATTAATTACCTTCTATCATCCTATCATCTTCTAGGAAAATCTTCTGATTTTATTAATCAGTTATGCCAAGAATTATTTGAAACTTTATCTTTCGCACATTTTAGCGGTGAGGTTAAAATAAACAAAAATAAGAAAATGTATTAATAAGAATAAGATCTACTAACCTTCTTTTCCCTTCGCAAAATCCTTTAAGAACACAATTAATCACAGAACTGAATTATCATCCACTCTGAATAAACACGTGTATTAGGCTATGCGTTTTTGGGTTTAATCTCTTCCTCACAAGGTAAAAACTGGACTCCTTCACTCTAGTAGATTATGCGGTATTATATATTTCTGGAAGTCACCTGGCCAAGCTGGGCGTCCAATGTGGTAAACCAGCGCTTGTCTGAACCGCGGCCGACCCAAGATAACACCATTACAGCATGAGACGTTTTCCCCTGGCCAATCTGGGCGTCCAATGTGGTGTCACAGAAATTACAGCATGCCCAGATGTGTTTTTACCAGATTTATCACGATGCAATGTGGGCTTCAAACGATAATGTCAGGCATGTGGACTCAGTCAAAGGACTTTTATTTCCCCCGATGAAAGAACAAATGTGGTTCTCTAGATACCGGTCGCGAGTAATCACAACGTTGAAATAGCAAATGTGGATCGCAAATATGAGATGAAAGAGCAAATGTCGGAGAAAATACAATATGAAAAATGTAGGAAAAGATGGAGCAATAAGACCTTTGCGCTCGTTTATCACAATAGCCCCTCCTCAAGTGTGATGTCAATCGTACTCAGGAGAGCTTAGCCTTCTTGCTCGGGATTTCTTAATCCTTTTCCTCATCTTCGTTTTTCTCTTCGGTTTCCACCCTTTCCTCTACTTGTCTGTGCTCTCCGTCCTGCCTCATAGGATGACGGCTTAAAAAATCCGCTCCTACGTTATGTTTTCCTTGGATATAGTCCACTTGGAACGTGTAAGGTTGTAGAACAAGCGACCACCTCATCAGTCTAGCATTCAAATTCTTTGAATTGGCGAGGAAGGTCAGAGGTTGGTGATCACTCTGGATTGTAAATTTCCTTCCGTACAGGTATGCTTGAAATTTTTGTATTCCCCAGACGAGGGACAAACATTCCTTTTCGATTGTGGAATAGTTTTGTTCTGCTCGGTTTAACTTCCGACTCGCGTATGCGACCGGAAATAGATTTGGTGGGCTTCTGTCATCTGGCTGTAGTAATGTAGCCCCGATTCCAATGTTACTGGCATCTGTGCGCAAGATGAATTTTCTAGTTAAATCCGGAAGCCGTAAAATAGGTTTTGTGGTGAGTTTCTCTTTTAAGAGTGCATATGCATGTTCACATTCTGCTGACCATGTCACTTTATCTGGGTTTCCTTTCTTGGTTAGCGATGTAAGCGGCGCACAGAGGCTATTAAAATCCTTTATATATCTCTGGTAGAATCCACAGAGAGATACAAATGACCGGACATCCCTTTTTGTGGACGGTCTCGGTGCATTTCTCAGCTTCTCAACGTTTTGAGTCTCGGGGAACATGGTCCCATGGGATATAGTATGTCCTAGGAACTCTAGCTGTTCACACCCAATTTGACATTTGGTTGGGCGGGCGGTTAGTCCCGCTTCTCTGAGTCTGTTAAACAGCAAGGATAGCGCTGATATATGTTCTTCAAACGATTCAGTAGCTACTAGGATATCATCCATAAAATTGCTGATGGCGGGATGATTCAAAGGATCCAATAACTTTCGCATCATCCTTGTGAAGACACTAGGAGCGTTGTTCAGTCCAAATGGCATCACATTAAACTCGAAGTTCCTTCCGGGGTGACAATTTTGTCTGAAGACAGGCAGCATGTTGGGGAGGAGGTCTGCGCTTGCACTCATTAGTGTTGTGATTGTTCAAGCGACAGTACTTGCACCATTTATCTCCCTGTCTCTGGTGTGGCGCAGCATTTTTCTTGTTTTGCTCTTTGTAGTTATCTTGTTTTGCGTGCTGTTTATGCGAGATGTGTGGTCCTTTGCTTTGTTGGTCTGGTTGGGAGCGAGCAGGTTGCTTTGGCGCCTGATCCGAAAACTTCTTTCTGGCTCCTTGAGACTCCATGAGAGCATTTTGGAATCGCTCTGCCAGTGTAAGAATATTTTCTAACCGGTCAGCGCCGTTTTCAGTGAGAAATCTACGCATTTCCACCGACATATACTCTTTTAGTTGCTCTATCACAATCAGCTCTTTCAACCCGTCATAGTTCTCGGTAAAGTTTCCCAGTGTACACCACTTCACTAAGTAGTCTTCAATACGGGCTGCAAACTGTGGGAAAGTCTCTCCTGCATCCTTCCTAGAACCTCGAAATTTTTTTCGGTAAGCCTCTGAATGAAGCTCGTACCTCACCAAGAGAGCTTTTTTCAATGCCTGATAGTCATCTTGCTCTCCGGCCGGAAGTTTATTAAAAACTTCGTAGGCGGCTCCTCTTAGGCCCTGGGAAAGTTTCAAGTTCCACTTCCGTTCTTCAAGTCCAAACCCTGTTGCAAAGCGTTCGAAGCGGTCTAAAAAGGCGTCCATGGTATCGTTCCTTTCTGAAAAAGGTTCCAGCGGAAAGTTCATGGCATTGGGTGGCGCAGGTTGCGAAGTAGGCACACCATCTGAGCGAGGTGAGTACCCTCCATCACAGTTGGAAGCCGCTGCACTTTTTGCCAGCTCTATTTGATTGGTCTGTCCCTGGATTTCCAGTTGCTTCATCTTAAGTGCATGCTCTGCTGTGGCTTTCTCTTTACGCTCTGCTGCTTCTGCTGCTTCTTTCCGCTCCGCTGCTTCTTTCCGCTCCGCTGCTTCTGCTGCGGCTTTCCGCTCCGCTGCTTCTGCTGCTTCTTTCCGCTCCGCTGCTTTTGCTGCGGCTTTCTCCATTGTAAGTTTCTGCATTTCCATCTCTCTTGCATGGAGTTTATCAGTCTCCTCGCTTACATATTTCATCAGGTCTTTTCCACTTAACCCGTATTCACGCCCTGCCTCCATTAAACTAGTTCTAATTTTTGCAGCTGCCATGATATGCAGTACGCGTTTGCGAAGGGAAAAATTGGCAGTGACCTCCAAACAAATTTAATAGACTCGCCCAAGTAATTATCTCTTTAAAACCAGCTAGGTTTAAATTAGTAATCAAGTTCAAATAGTTCTTAAAAATCACTCGCTCAGCGTATTCTGAAAAATTATATAACAGATTATCTCGAAGTTTTCTATGAAAAATTTACTAAATATTTATGATAACAATTTCTACAGGAGTTACTGAAAAAAAAAATTTCAGTTCCCTACAGTATCCTCTGTTCTCAAAAAGTGTTTACTCTGTCCGTTTGATACACAATTTAAAAAGTATCACTCGTGCTTTAGAGATATAAATTATCCCCCTTATGAAATAGACAAATTATAGTAAGAGTCAGACAAGAAGGTATTCCCTCAAAATGCCAACAAATTTTGCAATTATCGCAATTGTATGGCAGGGATGAAAATGTGATTTATCACACTTCTAAGTCCGGGTTCACTAATCCCAAGACGAGTCCACAATTGTCGTGTGGTGAGTCACTGGGGCAACTACTACAGTAGTTTTTGCCAGGAAAAGTCTATGAGATATTAGATATAAGGTCTCTAGAAATTGGCTCGTTAGGAAAGAATAAAGACCTATTCGAGATAGGGACACGAAGACAGGAATGCGAATGCTTTCCACTAGACAGTGTTTTCTAATTAATTATGGAAAGAGTTCTGTTTCCCCACGACCTTAGCTTCTGCCCTTAGATCCCTTAAAGAAAAAGCCCCCAACCTCATCTGAGTAGAGAAATTTTCCTATAGGTGAATATGTAACACCGACAGCACGAGTGATACATTAACAAACTCTTGATAATGATCAACCGATCGTTGGGTTTATTAATGAAATATCCACACATATAGGGTTAGTAATGGTTAGAACGTGATGATGGTGAAAGACGATTCACACAAAACACACAGATGAGATAATAAAATTACAGTTAATTAAGTAATAGTTAATTAAGAATGAACTGGTGTAAAGTGAAATGATGATGTGATATGATACGTGTTACCAAAATGGTGAGTACTCTACACAGTCCATGTGTCTCTAAATGCTTCTCCTAGATATGAGGATTCACATGTATGCATAAAATGTCCCAAGTTGTTATACGTTATGTCGAGTGGGGTATCTCTAAGCTGAGGACGTTCTGATGAATACTGTTGTCGTACGGAGAACGCTGACGAGATATCTATGTATATTCCTTCACTGTTTGAGTATATCTCTGTAGTGTTGATCAACAGTTAATAGCTGTCATATGAACAAAAGGTCTGTTGTCTAATCTCCCGACGGTACTGGTCAGACTGGATATCTTCACGAAATGTTAGTGATATGTAGACTCATAATCTTGCGTATGTAGTCGTGATTCATATACTTTCGAGTCTGCTTCATAAAATGCGCTTAAGAGTGTGTTGCGCGTGGTATAAATATGCGATTCCTCTTTTGAGCTCTTTTGCTTGACTTCAGATAATAATAATCTTTCAAGTGATTTGAATTTATGATGACTCGGTATTGAACTTGTGATAACGATGTATTGAACTTGTGATAACTCTGTATTGAACTTGTGAGCAAGCAGTATATGGTGACGAAAAATGCTGCGTCCACCTTATGACTTGTGGGTGAGACAATATTCCTTTTTAATTGAGGAATGAAAGATGTCCTATGGCGAATTCTGCTAGCCAAATGTCCGTTTTTGATAACTTATTTCTGGTTAGACGTCAGACACGTTGCGTGTAGACTCAGACTTCTGATGAACTGAAGACACACAGAAGTCTTCGTAAGTTTTCACATTTAACATCACTGGTTGACTTTCATTTAAACTACTGCTCATTATTCATCTCTCTCTCTCTCTCTCTGAGTTCAATTCTAATGTTGTTAAATATCATGTGCATAAGATTGTGTGCGCATGGGAGACTGTGATGATGATAAAGGTGAAATATGAACTATTAATTACCTCCTATCATCCTATCATCTTCTAGGAAAATCTTCTGATTTTATTAATCAGTTATGCCAAGAATTATTTGAAACTTTATCTTTTGCACATTTTAGCGGTGAGGTTAAAATAAACAAAAATAAGAAAATGTATTAATACGTATAAGATCTACTAACCTTCTTTTCCCTTCGCAAAATCCTTTAAGAACACAATTAATCACAGAACTGAATTATCATCCACTCTGAATAAACACGTGTATTAGGCTATGCGTTTTTTGGGTTTAATCTCTTCCTCACAAGGTAAAAACTGGACTCCTTCACTCTAGTAGATTATGCGGTATTATATATTTCTGGAAGTCACCTGGCCAAGCTGGGCGTCCAATGTGGTAAACCAACGCTTGTCTGAACCGCGGCCGACCCAAGATAACACCATTACAGCATGAGACGTTTTCCCCTGGCCAATCTGGGCGTCCAATGTGGTGTCACAGAAATTACAGCATGCCCAGATGTGTTTTTACCAGATTTATCACGATGCAATGTGGGCTTCAAACGATAATGTCAGGCATGTGGACTCAATCAAAGGACTTTTATTTCCCCCGATGAAAGAACAAATGTGGTTCTCTAGATACCGGTCGCGAGTAATCACAACGTTGAAATAACAAATGTGGATCGCAAATATGAGATGAAAGAGCAAATGTCGGAGAAAATACAATATGAAAAATGTAGGAAAAGATGGAGCAATAAGGCCTTTGCGCTCGTTTATCACAGTGTACACCATTTCTTACGCCTCTTTAGTCTATGGATTGGATCAATTTGAAGGGAAAGGAGTCTGTGACTTGGAAGAACATCCAAGAAAGCTACTTATTCACGAAGACAGTGTCACCAAATTTTATTGTAAATGAAGAGGACTTATTTGATGAGTTTGCATGCGTGAAAAAATATTGTGAAAGCAAATTTTGATGTGTGGAGTGAACTGAAGGATCAAAGTGTCAGTGAAAAATGGTGTGAGATGTTCGCTAATTTTACAAAGCAGGATATAAATACTGAGAACCTGAAATGCCTAGTTAGTTTTTGTTTGGCACTGCCAGGATCCAATGCAGCTGTTGAAGTGATTTTTCATTAATAAATGCGCTTTGGACAGACGAAAAAAAAAACAGACTTAAAATTGAGACAGTGAAAGCTTTAACCATTATAAAGACCCATTTTAAGGATTTCTCTTGTGCTGAGTTCTATGTCCAAATATCAGAAGAAAAAAAACTTCTAGAACAGGCCCATAAATCTGATAAATATTCTGATGAATCTGAAATATAAACTTGACTATTGTGTATTTTTTAAAAGTGCGATTTTTCTAATTAAAAATGTTTGTAATTTAGAATTCTTTTTTAAAGTGGAAGTTGTGTTAGTTAATGTGTGTATTTTTATACCAGTATCTTATTTTAAGTGCAACATATAATATATAATAGATTTATTTGTGCTTTACCTTAATTTTTAACATGTCCCGTTTTTTTACAAAATGTCCCGGGTTTTTTAGGTAAAAATTTGGAAATGTCCCGGTTTTTGAACAAAACATTATGGGAACCCTAGTGTAAAGGCCCGGTGGTTCTTCTAGTTATATAACGGACTTTAACAGATTGACTTTTATCTGTTAAAAGTCATATGCATTGTAAGAACAGCATCAGACCTTCACATTCCCAGCCACTATATATTAACATTTGTTCGTATTAAATATTGTTTGACTATATAATGCAGTTCCCTAGGTATGTCTATTCTCAACACCTCTTCTATATTTATAGGTAAGTTGGATGCTTGCAAATAATCCAATATTGGTATTCTCATTTGTTCATACCTCTTACATTTTAACAAGAAATGTTCTATATTATTGTCTTGAAGACATCCTGCACAGTAAGATTCTTCTATTCTGAAATAACCTTTTCCCAGCTGTAGTCTGAGAAGTTTCTTATTACTGGGAATTTTCAATTCTCTAGATATCTGACATTTTCTTGTTGGAGCCTTGAACATCTTATATGCATGTCGTCCTTTCAGATTTTTATCCCACTCTGCTTTCCATTCATCTGTTATTAAATCTTTAATTAAGCTCTTAATCTCTGATTTACTCATCCCTACATTTATTAGATTTTTATCAGATCTACCTTTCTTGGCTTCTTTATCAGCATTTTCATTTCCTTCTATGCCATCATGTGAAGGTATCCAAGCAATTAAGACTGAACATCCTCTGGAATATAAGTATGTAGTAGCCAGAAATATCTCCTCTGCTACATCAGGTCTACTACATTCTCGTAAGTTTCTAAGTGCTTTAATTGTTGAAAGAGTCAGTTAAAACTGTTAGTTTTTTGGGAGGGTTATTAGTAATATTAGAGAATATTTCTAGTGCTTTTAGTATTGCCACCATCTCTACAGTAAAAATGGATGTATTTTCCGTGATGCAATATTCTTTTGCCATTTTCCATATTGGAATATATATTCCTATCCCCAATTTGCCATCCTCTCCCTTGGATCCATCTGTGAACACAGTAATGCTGTCTTTTTATATTTATTGTAAATATTTATTGGCGGTGTTTTTAATATTTTCTATATTATTTAATTTCTTAAGTATTTCAGCAAGGTGATAGTCCGTGTCTGGTTTCTTGATCTCCCAGGGCGGAATCACTGGCTTGTATTCACAACTGTTATTAATTGATGAAATTAATGTACCCAGATGGACAATTTCCTCCATACACTTCCATCCTGTAGGGTATCTAGTGGTATTCATTGGCTTGCCCTGAGTTGTTAGTTGGCATCTGGTAAAAGCTGTATGTGCTGGGTGAGACTTATCTAACATAACTCTGTTCATGTAATCATACATACACCTTGGCAGCAATATAGACAAAGTTGAAGGGATAGACAATGATTTTAAAATAAGAATAAAAAATGCAACAAAAGCTTTCCTTGCATTGGAAAACATACGTATATCTAGAGAAATTAATTTCAACACACAAATAAGAATCTTGGGCTCAAATGTTGTTTGGCTCTGAAACATGAAGAACAACAGAAACAAGAATTAAACAACTACAGATTGTCATAGATGGGTTAAAAAGGTAGTCCCACAACAGATACTGCCACAGGGAAATGAAGTGTTAGAGATTACACTATACTTGGTTGAGCTTCAAGAGGTGGGGGTTATCGGATCCCTCATGCTTACTTTTGTGACAGGAGCACCAGTTTTGCCCTGTAAGTATGTACCCGTTTTACATACTGGGTAAAGTTTATTTTATATTTTTATCTTTTCTGCTTTTCCTTTTAATATGTGTTTCTGAAGTCATAAAAACGAGAATACTGGTTTGGTTCACCAGAGGTAGAAATTCTCTTCGATATTTTACGGGACCTAGGTTTTTATTGATTCGGTTTCCTTGGACTTTGAGTGACATATAATGTAGTATTCTTTCATCAGAAATCATCCAAACTGAATGCAGAACTTTAAATAAAATTCAACGGTCCAATGATGTCCGACATAATCCATGATAGAAATTCCAACGATAACTTTATTTTATAAGTCTTCAATTTATACAGACAATTTGATCATATAATTATAGTGTCGGTTGCAGATTAAAAATGTCCTACTCTATTATATTACGTTGGAAACTGGTACCAAAGAGTATTTGGTATTATTCCAGTTTCGTATGTATCTGTTATGTAGTGCAAAGTGTCATCGTCAAAACCAACTAAGAAGCTGGTGTATTTTGAACGATGGGAGAGTGGAAGACAATTAGGGAGCTAATCTCCAAAATAATATGTTCCAAAAACCTATTCTAACAATGTTCGATCTTAAACACAAATGACTGTTTGTCATTGTCGTATATCAAATCAAACGAATTCATCTAAAATGTTCAACCAACACAAATGACTACTTGTCATTGACGTATATCAAATCGAGCGAATTCATACCATTTCTGCTTCAAAGCAAGAGTACACTGTCCAATGTCAGGGGATAAACTAGCGTGAGTCTATCTGAGTCTACTTCAACAACGGTCTGTCTCAAAATCACGACCATCTCGTTGCAAGGTCAGTAGCTAAAGACTGCTAAACATTAGTCTTCATAACGGATGTCTTTTATTCCAATCAATCTATTGGCTAAAACCACTGGTTACAATTATTTGTGCACCATTTATGTATATGTCATCGTTACTACACTAGTAACGTTAACGTCATCTTGTAGTCATTTCCTATAACTGCCTTTGGTGTCTATGTTAAGTTTCTTTTGTTTTATGGGTTAATTATGAATTACGTCATCAGTCTCTGTTGTCTCTTATGTTAGGTAGAATTGAGGGTATCATTTATATAATGACGTCATCAATCCGTTCACATATGTCCCGATGCCATAAAAATGTATGTCAAGAGACATTTTCCGGTACTATCAGTCGGTCTATCTATGTAGCATCTCAATTTTAGAGTATTAACAATAATAATATTAAAAAAAACACGTCATAACGTGCATGTATGGGGAAAATTTAAGAACGAATGTCTGAAAACTCGACATTGGTTGAAATATCACATAGAACAGGTCGTAAATGTGGCAAGGACCTCTTCATTTGGTTTAAATCCTGATGAAGGACTTGTAGAAAGACAACATAGGCATCAACTGTTCGGCTTCACAACACGATAAAGAGCCCAAAGTCTCTTAAAGCTGGATCAGTTTCAGTAAGGTCTTTGAGTGATTGGTAATAACCTTGTCGTGGAGTCAGATACCTCCCTTATAAACTAGAATCTAGTTGAATCACGATATATGAAATTCGTCGTAGCTCCGCAAAGGTTTATGTAAAGGGGAAACGTTTCTGCCAAAATGCAAGTTACAGTTTGTTAGCTAATAATGACATGAGCTGGGATAAAAGCATGCCCTTATCCACGTGGGGTGAAACATTGCGAGGGACTTGAACTGTAGGTGTGAGATGTGAAGAATCATCAATAATCATGTCTACATCACACGAGAGGCGTGGGGAATTCGGTTTTCTTCTACGTTTTTTTAGGTTTGACATATATTTGATCTTGCGAAAATTTCGGAAGCTTGGCTACAGGGATGGAATCGGAAAGTGAAGAATCGTATCTCCGTTTATCTGCTAATTTTCGCGTTTGGTTCATGTCCATCAAGGTGGTATCCGAAGCTGTAGTCACTGAATCGTTGTCTGAAACTACGGGTTTGGAGCAATCGATATCGGATGGTGTTGATAGTGTAGATTGAGGAAAATCAAGATTCATACTTGTTTCATTATGTTCGATTCTTTCATCATCAGCAATACGTTCTTGTCTTGAAATGAGACGCTGTCTAAGTTCTTGTAGGGGAACGTTATCTTCACTTGATGATGAACTTCTACAATCTTTAGCTCTTTGAATCGCATGATCCAAACGATGCGGTACAATTTCTGACTCTGAGGAAGAATGTTCTGGTGTGTCCACTGCATCCGAAGAAGATGAAGAAGAAGATGGAGGTTGAGCTAACGTAGAAAAACGAGTAGGTCTCTGGAACTGCGGCTCGGGGATATCAAGCGGTCGGTGATCATCAAGTTGCATCTGATTGACGTGAGCTTGTGTAGTGGAATTGCGTTCTTCGTTCCACAAGAAATAATTAGTTGGAGAAGTTTGTTCCAATATTTTATATCCGGGTAACCATCGGTTGTCAAATTTATCCGTCCTAACAAGCTTCTTATAGTATACTTGGTCACCAGGCTTGAATTCTTGCAGTGTAGAGGTTTTGTTACGGATACTGGCTCGTTTAGCAAAAGCTTTTCGGACGTTTCTGTGAGCAATGACATGTGCCCTATGTTTTTGCTGCAAAATAATCTGTATCGGACATTCACCTGTATATTTCCTCTGGGGAAGCAAGACATTATCCAAAGGAAAATTTGGTTCTCGGCCATAAAGTAAGTAAAAAGGCGAGAATCCTGTTGAGTCATTGATGTTCATCCTTACAGCTTCTAAGGCTTGATTTATGTATATATCCCAAAATTGGCTGTTCCCTTCGGTAAGTTTTGCTAATATGTCATGTAGGGTAGCGTGCATCCTTTCGTTTCTTCCATTTGATTCTGGGTGATAAAATGAGGTTTTTGTGTGTTTTATATTCATTTTTCTTACTGTTGAGGCAAAAGGATCTCCTACGAACTGTTTGCCATTGTCTGTTATTATTCTCTGAGGACAGCCATGTCGCGGAATGAATTGTTGTAAGAAGATGTCTGTAATGAGAGCTGAAGTAGCATTTTCTAAAGGAAAGCTCTCTGGCCACACAGAATATTGATCCACCAGGTGTAATATGTATTTATGTCCTGACAAGGTAACTGGATACGGTCCCCATATGTCTAGACTAACGATTTCCATGGGATAATGTTGATATGACATTTCCTGAATCGGTGCTCTAATCATTCTCATATGTCTGAGTTTACAAATTTTACACGTTCCTACATATTCTATAATATCTTTTATCATAGTTGGCCAATAGTATCTCTTTGTAATGACGTCGAGAGTTTTATCTCGTCCGAAGTAACCATTTTCATCGTGAAATTGTTTCAATACAGTCGGTACCAATGATGTGGGGATACATTTCTGCAGTAATCCATTTTCTCTAGGACTGACATGATATAAAATATTGTCTTCTGGTAGTATCACATAGTCTCTCTTTTCTTTCGGATTGGTACGTACTTGTACTATAATCTTGGTTAATGCTTCGTCTTTCAGTTGTTCCCTCTTGAAGATTAGACTCTGTTCAAAATCTCTAGATTCATCGCCATCATCAATTCTCGAGGTCTCCGTAGGTTGTGTTTTCTGTTCTTAACTATCAGGAGGTCCAGTGTCTTTTCTATGTTGGATGAAGTCAATAGCGGAGATTTCTTTCGCATTATCATTTATTTCAGTTAAGTCTTGTTGTTTCAGATCGTCCACGTCTGTAGGTTCAGGATATGGTATTCTCGATAATAAATCTGCACATGTGTTTAGTCTACCAGGTAAATACTCGATCTTGGTATCGTAATTTTGTAAATTGATAGCCCATGTCTGAAGCTTTTTTGGTTGTTCTTGGGGTTTAGTTAGCCAATTTACTAGAGGTTGGTGATCCGTTTTTATGATAACCGACGTTCCTCTGATATAAAAGTCAAACTTCTGCAAAGCATAATGAATTGCATAAGCTTCCTTCTCTGTTGTCGTTCATTTTCGTTGAGTTCTGCTTAAAGCATGTGAAAGAAAGGCTATCAGTTTTTCTTGAAGAATATTGGCAATCACTGGTGGTTCATTTGGTGATATTTCTTGTACCAAACACGCTCCTATTGCAGTGTTGGAAGCATCACTATAGATGATCATGGGTTTTGTGATGTCTGGATGTGCCAGAAAAGGTATTGTGATTAGTGCTGACTTTAGGTATTCAAATGCTTTCTGACATTTTTCTTCCCACCTGAATTTTGCATATGTCCTGGTTAAATTCAGCAAAGGTTCGGCTACTTTTGAGAAATTGATTATGTGTTTTCAATAGTAAGCACAACATCCTATGAATCATCTCACTTGCCTTACATTCGTTGGTGGAGGTATCTTCTGTATTGCTGCAATTTTATCATCATCTGGTCTGATTCCATTCTGATTTACTATGAAACCTAAGTATTTGATCTCCTTTTGTAGAAAGCTGCATTTACTCAATTTTAACTTCACTTTGTGTAATCGTAATCTGTCGAAGACAGTCTCTACATGTTTGAGGTGATCCTCAATGGTTCCATTGGTGTGTATTAAAATATCGTCTATGTAAGCTGATGCAAATTTGTGTAACCCTTGTAAAACTTCATCCATCAAACTCATGTATGTGGCTGGACTTGTTTTTAACCCAAAAGGCATCACAGACCATGAAAAAGATCCCATGTGAGTACAGAACGTGCTTTTCTGTTTTGCATCCTCGGACATAGGAATAGCTTAAAATCCTGATCGAGCGTCTAATGAGGTGAACCAATTGGATTTCCCAAGCATCGCCAAAATCCTTTGGTATTTGAACTTGTCCTACAATCTTTCCTCTTGGGATAGTAAGAGTGGTTCCTGAAGAGTTAACAATCATTATTGGGAAGTCTCTATTCTTACTCACTATTACAATGCCATCTTGTATTTCCACATGTGGATCATCCGTTTCTTCATTCTCCATCTGAGATACATAGATTGTCTGTCCTATATTTACATAAGGTGAGTTTTTTATACGAGCCTTTGTTACAGTGATAGAACTCGGCTTCAAAGTTACTGGAGCGGTAGTTCTTATCAACGTAGCGATATGTACGTCATCTTGTAGAGGTATATAACTGCCATTTATTCTGAGCTGTTTCAAATCAAAGTATATTCTGGCATTATTTTTTCTAAAGAAGTCTCTCCCGATTATAAAATTTATAGACAGTCCTCTCGTTATAATAAATGAGTGTTCTAGCATTTCTTCTCCCCTCTTGAAATGTATGTAGGCAGTTCCTAATGCTTTCAGATCTTGTCCCGTTACTGATTTCATTCTTACTGTATGTCTTGATAACTTCGGCATGTGTTTTATCTGATGGTACAACTTTTCTCTAATCAGACTAACCGTCGCGCCAGTGTATATGAGAGCTCTGAAGTTTTGTTTTCCTATTTTTAAGATGCAAGAACAAGGGTCTGTGATAATATTTATGTAGGCTTGAACTTCTTTTAATGTCGCTGGTTTATCAGATAGAGATCGATTCTGCAGACCATCACATCCGATCTCTGTTAATGTGAGGTCCTTCCGTTTCCCATTCTCCTTGAGGTTGGTTGGGAGGCATTTCTGTTTTGAGGATGTCTTCTAATATTATTTGTCTGATAGTGATTTTGATACTGATAATTTCTATGATTTATTTCTGGTCTTGAATTGTTGTCCCCAAAATGATTTGTGGGCTGTGAATTTCTGTAATTCCCTGCTACATGTTCTTGTCTTGCACAGTTAAAACAGACGGTGGTTGGTTGTTGGGGTTCTACATTGTGTATTCTGTAGTCTCTTCTGTGGTTACTCTGTAGTGCTGGACTTCTCTGATTCTGGTATGAGTTATTGAATGATCTTCTGTGATGTTCTTGATTTCTGTCCCATCGATGTCTCGAATGATCAATTGCCATAGGTTGGTGCATTTGTTGATCATGTTGGGTATGTTGGTATTCATACTCTGGTAGCGGACACCTTCCAATCCGTTGTTGAAATCTTTTTTTCACATTCTCCTCATAAACAGCTAATTGTATTGAGGTAGTTATTGACTTAGGATCTTTTCTGAGTAGATGAATTTTCAGTGAATCAGAATACAGTCCGTCCACAAAAACTCCGACTAGATGTTTCTCCAGATCAGTTGTTAGAATGTTACCTCCAACAAAAGCATCTTCGGCGAGGTTTAATAGCCTATCTCTGTACATTTGAACACTTTCCTGTCGATCTTGCTTTATTCTTCTTAACATCGTCCACGCGTGCTCAGCGTCGGCAATCTCTGAGTATCTTGATACCAATATTTTCTTGAGTTCTTCAAAGGTTTCTATCGGAAATGCCTTTGCCCTCCTTCGGACAAAATCTGTGACCAGTCCTTCTGATGACAAAAAAATTATTTTCTTCTTTTCAATGTCTGAAGTTGCATCTATCAAGTAGGCGAATTTATCTACGTCAACCATCCATTGTCGAAATCTTTTTGAATCCCCATTGAATGGTGTGACAAAGCTTTTTATATTGTTAAATTTCGCATGTTGGTCAACACGTTGAAGAGCGTCAGTCATGTTACGTAATGCCATTAGGTTTGTTTCATTTGGATCCACTGGAAGTGGTATTTGATGTGCATTCATTTCTGGTTGATTGTGTTGTTGGTTCTGCATCATTAAAGCCTGTTGTTGGTTATGCTGCATTTGCAAAACTTCCATGTAATTATCTACGTGTGGGTTCGGTTGTGTCATTTTCTAATAGTCCACCGAATCCTTGTCACGGCACCAATTTACCCCTCTCTCATGTGACAGGAGCACCAGTTTTGCCCTGTAAGTATGTACCCGTTTTACATACTGGGTAAAGTTTATTTTCCATTTTTATCTTTTCTCCTTTTCCTTTTAATATGTGTTTCTGAAGAGTCATAAAAACGAGAATACTGGTTTGGTTCACCAGAGGTAGAAATTCTCTTCGATATTTTACGGGACCCAGGCTTTTATTGATTCGGTTTCCTTGGACTTTGTGTGACATATAATGTAGTATTCTTTCATCAGAAATCATCCAAACTGAATGCAGAACTTTAAATAAAATTCAACGGTCCAATGATGTCCGACATAATCCATGATAGAAATTCCAACGATAACTTTATTTTATAAGTCTTCAATTTACACAGACGATTTGGTCATATAATTATAGTGTCGGTTGCAGATTAAAAATGTCCTACTCTATTATATTACGTTGGAAACTGGTACCAAAGAGTATTTGGTATTATTCCAGTTTCGTATGTATCTGTTATGTAGTGCAAAGTGTCATCGTCAAAACCAACTAAGAAGCTGGTGTATTTTGAACGATGGGAGAGTGGAAGACAATTAGGGAGCTAATCTCCAAAATAATATGTTCCAAAAACCTATTCTAACAATGTTTGATCTTAAACACAAATGACTGTTTGTCATTGTCGTATATCAAATCAAACGAATTCATCTAAAATGTTCAACCAACACAAATGACTACTTGTCATTGACGTATATCAAATCGAGCGAATTCATACCATTTCTGCTTCAAAGCAAGAGTACACTGTCCAATGTCAGGGGATAAACTAGCTTGAGTCTATCTGAGTCTACTTCAACAACGGTCTGTCTCAAAATCACGACCATCTCGTTGCAAGGTCAGTAGCTAAAGACTGCTTAACATTAGTCTTCATAACGGATGTCTTTTATTCCAATCAATCTATTGGCTAAAACCACTGATTACAATTATGTGTGCACCATTTATGTATATGTCATCGTTACTACATTAGTAACGTTAACGTCATCTTGTCGTCATTTCCTATAACTGCCTTTGGTGTCTATGTTAAGTTTCTTTTGTTTTATGGGTTAATTATGAATTACGTCATCAGTCTCTGTTGTCTCTTATGTTAGGTAGAATTGAGGGTATCTTTTATATAATGACGTCATCAATCCGTTCACACTTTACCTCAAGAGCCTCAGATACCTATTTGCAGCTGGGTAGACTGGAGCGTGACGCTGCCTTTGCCACAAGAGACCAAATAGAAAGGATTGTAGTAGTACGACAAGATCATTAATGTTGAACTGATGACACAAACCAGACAAATGCCAGAAGAACAAGTCATGAGTCATGGAGATGGATACGGCACACACTGAGTAAACCTTTTGATAGCTTTACCAGGCAGTCCTTGTTCTGGAATCCTCAGGGTAAGAGACGTTGAGGAAAACCAAAGACTTCCTGGTGAAGAGAACTGGAGACAGACATGAACCAAGACGGTAATTTCCTATTACTCGTGGTTTTTTTGCTCCGCAGTGAATATGTGTAGTTATGTCTTGTTTCGTAGCAGTTAGGGTTAGGTTTATTATTAGGGTTAGGATTAGGGTTAACACTAACCCTAACCCACACCCTAATACTAACCCTAAACCTATCTGCTACGAAAGAACACATAATTACACATATTCATCATCATCAGTTGCCATCTCCACAACGAAGGTTGGCTGTAATGGATCTCCAACGTCTTCTGTCTCTTGTCTTGGTGGTGCACTCTGATAGACTCTTTCCTGTCCATCTCTTCATGTTATCTTCCCACTTATAGCGCTGTCTTCCCCTTGCACGTTTGCTTTCAACTCTCCCTTCTGTTATGGTCTTCTGCAAGGTGTTATGCCTTTTTATGTGGCCAAAGTATTTTAGCTGCCGAACTTTGACCTCCCTCATTAGTTCTCTTTTCATACCTAGATTTTCTAGGACCTCCTTATTTGTTTTCATCTCTTTCCATGAGATATGCCACATTCTTCTATATATCCACATTTCAAGAGCCTCAATTCTTTCTTCCAAATGCTTATTCATCGTCCATGTTTCTGCACCATACAGAAATGCAGAATATATATAACACTTTATGATTCTCACTTTTAATTTGTGAGATAACTGTTTGGACGAGAGTATATGTTTCATGTTGTTGAATGTAGCTTTGGCCATTCCTATTCTCTTCTTGATTTCTGTTTCACATCTGCCATCTTCTGTTATTATATGACCAAGATATACGTAGCTCTTGACTTGTTCCAGGATTTTCCCATTTACGCTTATCTTTAATGTGGGTTTATCGTCTGTTATCATAGTTTTTGTTTTCTCAATATTAATGTCGAGTCCATATTCATGACTTGTGCTGTTCACTTGCTTCACTAGTTCTTGTAACTCCTGTTCGCTTTCAGCTAACAACACGTATCATCTGCATATCTAAGGTTGTTTATTGACCTTCCACTGATGTTCAGTCCTGGTATTTCCTGTATCTGTTTGAAAATTTGTTCGGTGTATAAATTAAATAGGCAAGGGGACAGCACACAACTTTGTCTGACACCTCTTTTTATGTCTATGTATGGTGAATAATTCCTTCCAGATCTTACTGTGGCAGTTTGCTCCCAATAAAGGTTACTGAGTATTCTTATAACTTTTCCATCAATACCTATGTCTTTGAGGCATTCAATTATTTTCTCATGATGGAATCTGTCAAAAGCCTTCTTATAGTCAATGAAGCACATATAAATAGGTACTTTTTTGGGGTAATTTCCTATCTTTCGTACCTTTTTGCTCCGCAGTGAATATATGTAGTTAGGTGTTGTTTCGTAGCGCTTAGGGTTAGGATTAGGGTTAGAATTAGGGTTAGTATTATGGTTGACACTAACCCTAACACAAACCCTTATCCTAACCCTAATCCTAACCCTAATTCTAACCCTAATCCTAACCCTAAGCGCTACAAAACAACACTTGACTATACATATTTACTGCGGAGCAAAAAGGTACGAAAGATAGGAAATTACCTTTTTTGGACCTCTGTATATTTTTCTGCTAATATTCTTAGGCAAAATATTGCCTCTCTTGTTCCACTGTTCCGTCTAAAACCAAACTGTTCTTCTTGGATTTCGCTGTCTACTTTACTTTTTATTCTTTCCTGTATGATTTTGAGCAGTATCTTAATTGCATGACTCATCAGGCTGATTGTTCTGAAGTCTGAACATTCTGTTGCATTTGGTTTTTTGGGCAATGTTATAAAAACTGATGTCTTCATGTCGTGTGGTATATATCCTGTATTGTAGATATCGTTGCATATTTCTGTGATTGTATCTATACCAAAGCTCTCCAGAGCTTCTATCATTTCAATTTTTATGTTATCCATGCCTGCTGATTTTCCTTTTTGTATCATATGAATGGCATTCTCTACTTCTGATCTGAGAATGTTTGGGCCTTCATTAGAATCTGGTGATGGTTTTTTACCTCTGTTGTCCTCGAATAGTTCTTTTACGTATTCTGCCCATCTGTTTGATATGTCTTTCTCATCAAGTAATATTACACCATTTCTGTTCTTGATACAGCTTCCTCCTAGTGCAAACCGCGACCGATTTGATAATTTCTGTATTTCTTCATGCATATCTCTTGTCATGTGCTTTGCTTCCAAGTCTTCTATTTCCTTGCATTTTGTTTCTATCCACCGTTCTTTTGCTTCTCTACACATATTGTTTTATATTCTGGAGTGTTTTTTGCTTTCTTTCTTTCTGCCATTTTATTCAAGATGTCATCTGTCATCCAAATTTGATTTTTCTTAGACCCCTTTTTAGGTAAATTTGCATTTGCTGATTGTATACTTGTTTTTAAGCATTCCCATTTTGCGGTTGCTTTTTCTTCTGGGTTTTCTCTTCTATACTGCTCCATGCTTTCTGTCAATAACTGTTGATATTTATTTTTGACGTCGATTAAATACTTCTGTTTTATATCTCGTTGTTTCAGCGCTGATATTTCTATCTGGGGTTCCTCCTGTCTTCTGTTTCCTGCTCTTTTCAGCTTTATATTTACTTTGATGACAACTGGATTGTGATCTGAATTTATGTCGGCGCCAGGATGTGTCTTTGCACTTGTGACACTGTTCTTAAATCTATGTTTTATCATGATATAGTCGATTTGATTTCGTGTTACATCTCCTGGGCTTTTCCATGTGTATAATTTCCTTGGGTGGTGTTCAAAAAAGGTGTTACATATGACCAGCTGGTTTTCTTCACAGAACTGGATAAGTCTGTCTCCTCTATCATTTCTTGTCCCTAATCCATACTGTCCTACTATTTTCTTGTATTTTCGTTTTCCTACTTTTGCATTCATATCACCCATTACTATCAACACATCTGTAGATTTGACTGGTTTAAGTGTGTTTTGTAGCTCTTCATAGTATTCTTCTATTTCTTCCTCACTATGATCTTTAGTTGGTGCATAAGTTTGTAAGATTGATATGTCGAATGGCTTTGCTCTCATCTTTAGTAACATCATTCTGTCATTGTGTGTCCAGTATCCACATACGTATTTTTCTAATGCGGAGCATAAACCCACGAGTAATAGGGATTATGATAAAGATGATGAATACTTAACTTCGTAAACTTAACATTCAATTAGGCCTACAGTATTTCATTTAAGTAGGCTACTACAAAAAAAGGGGGGGGGGAAAGAGATTTATGACGTCACGCAATAGGGAAGCTGGTATTAGGATGGGGTCAGGGAAAGGAGGGTTAAAAATGGCAAAAATTGTGTGACAATGTATGTGGACGACCCTAATAAATATTGACAGTGTTCATAACTTACGCACGGGGCCGGATTAACGTAGTAGCACAAGTAGCATATGCTACGGGCCGCGCGCTTTTAGGGGCCCCGTGCCAATAAATATGTACATAATTTTTAGGTCATCTTCTAATACGAGCGTTAAACCAATGATCTTGTGATTTATGCCATCTTTAGCGCCTTTTCATTTGGTGTCACGAAATTGTGAGAGAAAGAGCATAAGAGGGTGACTTAGTGTGACTCTTCATTATTTTAATCTTAACTGTTTGCGGACGGAAGCCATTTAAGTGGCATTGAAAATTTGGTCACGTTTGGACGGAAGCCACTTTTTTGGCTCTAGGCGACTGCCCCTCTAATTTTGTTTCGTTCTTTGTGAAATGAATTTGCATTAACAATAAAAACTAGAATTTAGGAAACGGAAGCTTCCTGTTTTAATTGAGGTATACGGCGTGCTCGCACTCTCTTTCGATCTTGATTAAAATTTCTTGATTTGTAAGGTTAGAAAACTCACAAAATGAGCAGTAGACACAGAGATATTGGATGTAATTATGCTTCTGGAAGTGAAAAACGTAAAGCGAAGGAAGAAAAAGAAAGAAGAGATCAACTTGTGATATCAAAAACACGTAAGCTGACAGAATATTTTGATGTTCATGTGGTGGTACTCTAACCGCTGAAGCTGGAAGTACAGGAAAACTAGTACTAGTGCAGACTGTGCAGCAGAAAACATACAGCAAAACCCAGTATACACTGAGTCTGAATGTGAAAGAATAAGTGAAACGAAATAATACTCTAATGATATTGGTGACTGGCCGAACAATATAGATGACTGAGAGCGTGAATATTGCTATCCAAGGGAAGTGAAAAATGTCAAAATGTTGAAAGTGCCTTCTCTTCATCTTTGCAATTGTATGACACTGAAAAAAAAACTCGATACTGTCAGAAGTCTTATTTTACACATATTCATAAACTTACAAACAAGCAACGTGCAAGAAAATGGTTATGCTATTCAGAAAGTAAAGGGCACCTATTCTGTTTCCCATGCAAGCTTATGAGTTCAGAATGTTCATCAAAGTTTACTGTGGAAGAGTTTAATAACTGGAAAAATGCAAGCAATCTATTGCGTCGACATGAAGAAAGCTCCTCACATAGGCAAGCTTTAATTTCACTGTTGATGCGTAAAAACAAAGGTGAACGTGTCGATTCCCATCTTGTGAAACAAATGGACATTCAAGAAAAGTATTGGTACAAACTTCTAGAGCGAATAATTGAAGATGTGAAGTTTTTAGCAGAACGAGTTCATTTCGTAGCAGTGATGAAATTGTTGGGTACCCTTATAACGGGAATTACTTAGGGTTGTTAGAATTACTGGCCAAGTTTGACCCTTTTCTGGCAGAGCATATATGTACTCATGAAAACAAAGGATTTGGACATACATCATATCTATCTAAAACAACGTTTGAGGAATTCATCAATCTGATTGGATCCAGCATACTGGATCACATTCTCTGTGAAGTGAAGAAATACAAGTATTTTTCCGTTTCATTGGATTCTACTCCAGATATATCTAATATGGACCAGCTGACTTTGACTCTGCGCTATGTTTTGCCATCTGGACCAGTTGAAAGATTTGTGACATTTTTGGATATGGAAGGTCATAGTGCTGAACAGCTTACTAAAAGTCTACTTAATTTTTTAAAGGCAAATGACATTGATATTAAAGACTGCCGTGGTCAAAGTTATGACAACGCCAGCAACATGAGTGGCAAGTTTATAATAATAATAGTTGCCCATCGCAAGCGAAGATGGCGACAGCTTCAGACTTGAGTTGTGACACATCTGTGCCGTGATGTCATGTGACTAATTAATCCTATTTTGGCCCTACAGGCCCTGCCACATACGGGGCACACATGGTTAGAGTCGATAGTAGTGTTACTGTGCATTCTGGCCTTTCTTGCAGCACGCTTGCCTTCTGCCTTATCAGCTAAATTCTGTTCTGCAATGCGAGCACCTTGAGTAATGTTTGTCCGCCAGGCACAGCGATCCTGTGCGATAGTCTCCCAGGAGAAGACATCAATTGTGAAGCTGCTCAACGATGCTTTCAGTGTATCTTTGAAGCGTTTCTTTTGTCCCCCTGCTGTTCGCTTACCCGTGGAGAGTTCGCTGTACATCAACTGCTTTGGGATGCGTTTTTCGGGCATGCGAACAACATGTCCGGCCCATCTAGTTTGGGCCCTCTGCAGCAATGTGTAGATGCTTGAGATATGTGCTCTGTTGAGGACCTCAGAATTAGATACTCTATCATGCCACTTGATCCTGAGGATCCTGCGAAGACAGCTCATGTGGAAATGATTAAGCAAGTTTATAGGATTACAAGAACGAATTAATTGATAATGATAATTACTATGCAAATTAAAAATGTATGTGTTCAAATATGTTTGTGTTGTTTTATTGTGTTTTTTTTTAAAATATAGGGCCCCTTTCTTAACATATGCTACAGGCCCCTCACTAGCTTAATCCGGCCCTGCTTACGCATGGTATCTTTGGCACGTTGGCATTACGGAAATGTAGTAGAAAATATCACGTGGGATTTTTACAACCATTTTTGTTTTTTTCGTTGGGTTTTTCTTCTTCCTCTTCTTCCTCGTTCGCCCTCGTTCGTTCGGTGGTTGCGTTGTGTCTGTTTACGCCTAAGCTGTGATATCTGCACCTTTCGGTCGACACATCCGACTTCAGCACGGCATTTTTTAGGGACCGGGTTTGCCTTCCCATTGCGATCCGCACTCGCTCAGCCAGACTGCACTGCTGCAGACTGTTTCCAGGACCACCACGTGGAGGTGGAGTGCGGTCTTGACCAGCTCTGGTTCGCTGGTCCTGATGCAAGCAGTACAGCTATGGGTCGCTGACTGCATTCACTATTGCTGCATCTTGGGGTCCCATACAAGAACAAACAGATGTACAAATCCTCTGAAAAAAATTGAGATGTATTTGTGTAGTATGCAGATTAATATGTACAAATTTAAAGCTTGTATCTTTTATACTTTTTGAAATATGATGTGAATATTGACTTTCATGCAAAAAACTATATTTTTCGGTAATGTGTTTTGCAATTTTTGGTCTCAAATATATTGATAATTATTCATGATGTCGCCCTACATTGCAGACTGTATTGGGTTTAGATCTTATTTCATTTTGCAATTATTTATTTATTTTACAATGGATGGGTATGAAAACAAACCCGAAAGAAGGTGTTCGTCTTACGAGGACAAAAGACAAGGAACATAGCCAACGTTGTCTTACCGCAGTTCCTCTCATCTTCCTCGACTTAGGGCCTATTTATTTTACACAACTCCATATCTTTATTTATTTATTTTGATGATGAAAAATGTCCCGTTCAGCCTCTGATGGGTTAAAATTAGGATATATATTGCTTTCAATTTCAAACAATATGAATAATTGCCGATATACTAAAGAAGAATAGTGGAACAAGGCCCGCCATTTTGCTCGAACGCTATTTATACGGATAAGTAACAGTATCGCTTCGACACATTGTAAAATACCCCCATTTAACACTAACCAAAGGGAGCCGCGCTGTTGTAATGGCTTCGGCGTTGTACTGGCGACCAGCTGTTCATGGTTCAAACCCGGGCGTCAGCGTTTGAAGAAATGTTTACGGCCGGAAATTTGACTGAATAACCTGAACGGCTCCTGTGATAAACCCTCTGTGGATGGGAAGGAGCGAAGCTCCTGACCGGGTTGGAAGGAAAGTCCTCAGGTTCCCCAGCCTCGCAATGACATGTCATTGGGCCAAAGGGCTGAAAGCCCAAGTGCCGCTGGTTAAGGGGGGGGGGGGGAAAGAAAGGAAAACACTAACCAAAATGACTGAAAAGAAAGTATCCCGTTCAACCTCTGACAGGTTACGATTATAATATATAATACCTTTAGTTTGTAATTTCATAATAAATCATGCTTATGACAATTTATAGTATAGTATGTGCAAACACACCACACGGAGACACATGACCTAATTTATCGACTATTTTTCTATTTTTTTACCATAGTGAAAATTTGTCTGGACCGCACGTGGGCAATGGCTTGACTAAATTACAATTAACAGGGTACATATATCTCACAAAATGATACTAAACACTTTAGGCACATGTGATGTAACCATCACTTCTCACTGCTCCATTCGGAGTCTAGGCCACTTCTGCTGTTGGTTTTATGTACGACTAGCAAGAAGCAAGCACCAGCGCTTGCTGTATTGGTTTATGAATATACTTTTTTTATATATTGAGGTTGCCAGCCTCATATATAGGCCTAACCACTTAGCAAGAAAAACATGTCAAATTCACATCTGTAAAATGTAGGTTCACAACTTACCCAAAATCCTGGCACGGTTAGATGCTTTGAATACTGGGTGTGGGGTTATTTTAGAATCCCTCTTATAACTTGATTCTGATTCTTTACGTCTCTAGTCTTTGTATTTAAAAATGCAGGTTTACTTTTAAGTTTCAATGTTGCCCAAATACTTTGACCGGGTCCTTTCATATGGAATCTAATTCCTATTATCTTCTGGCTCTCTCTCAGGAGTTGTTACTTTGACGTTTAGCAGTGCAGTGTGTTTGTCTCAAATTGTTAGATTATAAATCTCAATTTTAGTTCCAAGTCCCATATGGTAGAATAACACTGCCATTAACAACAGTAGTAGAGGAAGGCTCAAACTATGTAAAAGTGCACACCCTCACTTGGATATTTAATAAAACATCTTAAGTGACAGGGAATCTGTGTGGAAATCAGTTGTGCACTGTTTATAACTTTCGTTCTCTCCAGCAGTATCACTTAATTTCTTCATTTTCCTCACCTCATAGTCGCACTTTTTAGAGTTGTTAACCTCTATTCAAACTACAATAATGTTATTTCACGGCTGAATTGACTATCATGATGATTAATTGTAATCACTTACATAGTCTAGCCACCTTGAAAGCAGAGAGTAAACGTGAAGAGTAATAGTGACTTTGTCATAACTCATTTCCGACCTAGACCGAGTGGCCACCTGGAATTCAAGGTTTATCATCACGCCTTCCGGCGCCTTGGGCGGAAAGAACAATAGACGGCCAGGTGTTTCGTCGAATAATGTTTGTGCGCCGAGCATTTGTTCAAGTCTAATTTCTCTGTGAGAAATCGCTTGTAAAAGACGACACAACCAGACCTCGCCAGAAGTTAGAATTTCCATTTATCAGACCGGGCTTTGTGGAACAATCTTGAAGGACTTACAGACCCCAGGAAAGCCATTTTAATAAGGACGGCTGAGGAAACTGAAACACACGAAGCCATAATTATCTTATAAAAGTAACAACCACCAAGAACACGTGTAAGAGGCCTAATCAAGTACCCTAACTTTAGTCATCTCAGCAAAAAGTCTGTGAGCCAGGATTGGCATAAGTTGTCATTATACAGTCTATATTTTTCATGTGAACTAATATGGATATATTACTGTGTGAATATTAATATGTGAAAATCGGTAGTGGATGTCCAAGTCATTTGAGGCTGGCAAACTCAGCGTAAAGAATGATGATTTCATGAATCACCACTGCAAGGAGCAATTCAATTGTTTTATTGCTAGTTTCTTAAAGATAACTAAACGCATAAGTAGTCACAGGTTCCACATGGAGCAGGGAGGGAAAGATGAAAGAAATAATGTACATTCTAATTATAATACTTACAGTTTCAAACCAGTGTGAATGTCTATGTAAACATATTCACTTTAAAATTAATGAAAGTTTCAAACTTTTCAATCAGTTTAAATGTAAATGAAAACATATTCAATTTATACTGTGAACACTTTTCAAACAGTGGGGATGTAAATGTAAACATATTCTATCTGTACCATTAGTATTTTCATTTAAATGTAAAATAACTATAAAGCTATTCAATTTATATGTAAAGAAAGTTTTTTCTCGAGGTAATTAGTTTAATTCTCATCGAGGGTAAATTCTGAGGTAGACGGGATGGTAGAATAAGAGAAAGGGGACAGATGTGTTGGGAAAACGCAATACTCAGGACAGCACTTCATTTCTATTTTTTTACCATAGTCAGTGGTGGTACCATTTGAGGGTACTATCACTGGAACAAGAATGGAAAAGTGGATGGAGCTTTAAGACGAGGAACCAGATTCATAGACACTCCCTGACACTTCTGGGAACGTGCTACACCCTATAACCTTGACCATCGACGAGCGTGATCAGTCTACCAGGAACCAACCATTAGAAGGAACAAAACTGTCACGGACAGCTAAGTAGTTCTATAAGCTGCTACGTGACTTCTTAACTAAACATTCTACCATCCTCCAAGGATGAACATTTTCTTTTAAACTATTCAATGTTTTTAAACTGTTAAAACTGAAGTGATTATTAAATTTTATTATTTGTAATTATACAAATTTAACCTCGATTTAATCATTTTAGATGTACTGCATATCTATCTCAGTCAGTTTACTAAATACACTCTAAACAGAGCTATACCATAATAAGAATTTCACTGAGTAAATCAGGGTGTGGGCTTGACAAGCTAGAAATTAATAAGTGCTTAATCCTTCACAAAAGTTCATAGATCATAGAGTTAACATGCTCAGCAAATGCAACATTGTTCTCACTTTTCTGAATATCTTGTGACCACTCCCTTGAGATAGAAGCGTCATTATCCTTCTATCTACAACTCTGCCAAAAGTAATCTTGTGCGAAAGTAGACACCTTTGAAGGCCCATAGTACATAATCTTGCGTTTTGGCCACTGTTGGACTACTACTGCCAAGCAGGGGGGGGGGGCAACCTGTGACAAGGGTAATGGGACAATTAACTGTCTCTGTTCCTCACCCATCTATAAATCAAACCTTTCTGCCTGTAATATGCTCCCTCAGTAGTATGGGAGTAATTACCATTCAACTTAGCAAAACGAGGCTGATTCTGCATGAAATTAACTTCTGCTTTATACTTCATTAGACACTTATAGATAAAATATATGATAAGCGCCCCACGCTTTTTGTAAATTTGATGTTACATTTTTTTTACTGCAAGCTATAAACTAATTGAAAAATTATTTGTGGCTTTTTAGTGCATTAAAAGCCTATGTTTAAAATATTTTTTATTGGTTGTTGTTCTCTGTGTTTCAGAGCCATTCAAATTACAATAGGGCTGACTTGGCATTTTAATTAAAGTTTCTAATTTTGGTACTCAACAAGAAAATAAACACTAACAGATTCATTAATTTTTCACAAACAAAACTTTATTTGGTATGTAACATTTTTAGTATCACAAAGGTGTTCAATGTTTATCATAATTAAAACAGTCAAAAACATCAGTGAGAGTCAGAGACACTTGACTCTCTTTCTTGTCAATTACCAGACTTATTCTTGGTACAGTTTTTTTAATTGAGATACTGGCCTATTTTGTCCAGCTTTCAGTTTGTTTCTTGCCATGGATTTGACTGAGAAAAGGACTCGCCATTCTCTCTCCAATCCACACATTTTTTTTCTAACATTATTGCTGCTTATTCTACTGGCACTTGTCTGGTTCTTGTCATCAGTTCTACATTGGTGACCTGGTCATACCATTTCAATCTTTCTTTTCTAAGCAAGCACCCATTTATGAATGTCTGTAGCTTTTTGGTTGTTGTTTTTGTTGCTCTCCATGTTTCAATAGGACCGACGACATTTGAATTGAAGATTCTTATTTTTGTGCTGGACTTGATTTCTCTTAGTCTCCATGTTTTCCGGTAAAATGAAAGTTCCTCTTGTTTTCTGTATTAATTAACAAGAGATGGGAAAAAGATGCTGGGTAATGGATAGGACACACATTGAGGAAACCTGTTATTAGCATTACAAGGCAGTCCTTGTTCTAGAATCCCCAGGAAAGAGAGGCAGAGGTGGACCAAAAACACAGAGAGAAGAGAACTGGAGACAGAAGTGACAATGATGAGGATGACATGGAAAACACTTGGAACGTAATAGGAGGACTTGACATGTTTGTTGAAGGTCTATGCTCCTTGTGGAGCTAGAAGGTATTTAACTGGATTGATTGAACACTACTGCTTATGGAACATTTCAATAGGATAATACAAACATTTACCAAATATTTCCCAGCATCTCTTGACAAGCTTCTTGTACCCTTGTGTACAGGCTGGGAACCCCTGCTCTAATGCACTTCCACAATGACTTATGACAGCTATAAAGAGCAAGACTCTTTGAAGGGGAAAAATGTTATTAGCTGTAATTGTTAAAAACTCTGTACGTGCTTACTTATTCACATAACAACACTTTGAGTTTCCCCATCAGTTCAGTGACCTAATGTATAAAAATATGTGGATATGAAATGTAGAGTTGCTTATGAGATTCAGTTGTTCTTGTTGATTAACTAGGATTGCTGAGTTCATCACTCTTTAGTAGCCGATGCCAGGTTGAAGAATTTGCACATGTTCTGTAGCTGTTGAGTTGCACTTTATAGGGTGTTTGTGATTGCTGGGGAGCCTGGCAATAGCTTTCTTATTTCTGGGCAGTCCTGGGCAACTGAGTGGCACATGCTGAACTGTCTCATATGTATGGGTTCCGTTTAGGAATTAGGCTCATATGTTGCTTTTAATTTGTTTTATTGCTTGTTGAGTCTGGTGTGCTCTGCTTTTTTTTTTTTTTTTTAAAAGGTGATGGGTGGAGAGAGTTCACTTAACAGCTGACCATTATTGCCTCTGCTCGTCCACCATCTTGGTTTACCCTGTTCAACCTAAGATTTTGTTATAATTAGGGTATTTAATGTAACTTTATTTTTAGTTTTGTATTTAGCTAACTATTGTGTTTTGCAGTTGATGGTTTTAATTTATATTAGTATTCTTCTTTTTTAAGCCATGTTTTTTGTTGTTTACTTCTTTGTGTCCTTCCTTGCACTATGAGTAGTCAATAGTTTTGTTTTACTTTAATGGCTTGTTAGTTTTTGTTGATTGATTTCTATTTGGTCAAATTTCTTTTCTGAAGTATTATTATTATTACTAATATTGTCACTGTAATTAACCTTATATGTTTTCCTTCGTGTTGTGTATATATTGTTTAAGTATTGTTTGGGCTTCCCCTGGGGCATCTATATTTAAAACCTTATCACCTGTCATGTCTATATTGTGATTTCTAAAGTATGTTTTTTAATTCAAGCCTCTCTTGCCCATACTTTTTAGTGGATCAGGTAGTGAGTGGTCTATGTCATTTTCTTCCTGACATTCCTGGCAGTGTGGTTCCTTTATCTTAAAGTATGCTGCACTGAGACGCCACAGCTTTTTGTTCGAGGGTACTTTAATTCTCTGACCTGGCACGTCTGTGTTGGTTCTTTCAGAATTTTGAATGCATGTCTGCCTTTACTACTGTCCTTCCATTCCTCGTTTATGGTTAGCTTCACTTGGCCCTTAATTTCCAACTGTCCTAGTCCTGCTCTTATATTGTTTTTCCTTATTCTTCCATATTTGGAATCTAGTCAGCCAACTCGTTGCCAGCTATACCTATGTGTGCTGGAACCCACACTAGCCTCCTGTTCCCTAGTGATGTATTAACTGCAAGAATTTCTTCCTTAATATGTGGCCAGCTGCACTTTCCTGGGTCTTCTAGTGCTTGTAGTGATGATAGTGAGTCTGTATATATCGTTACAGCTTCCGGTGGATTTTCTTCGATTATTTTTAAACTTTTAAGAATTGCTACCATCTCTGTGGTAAAAATCGAAGCCCTTTCAGTTACACTGTAGCTCTTCTTAATTCCCCACTGTGGTATTACTAATCCTGCATCACCTAGTTGTCCACTATCACCCTTGGATCCATCAGTGTAAACAGAGAGGCTTTGCCTTGTAAGTTGATTAATGAACTTTCTTATTATCGTTTTGGCTTCCTTATCTTCTATATTTTGCTTAATCTTTTCAGTGAGTGTGTAGTCTATGATTGGCGCTTTTAGTTCCCAGGGTGGTATTGTGTTTCTATATTTGTTACTATTATTAATTGTGTTTGACAGTTCTTTGAACTGTATTAGATCTTCTATAGTTCTCAACCCGGTTGGATATCTTTATGTATTCAAGGGGACGTCCCATACACTTAGTTGGTTTTTTACAAATGCTTTATGTGCTGAGTGGTACTTTGCTCCAATAATTTAATCTTAGTTCTTTCCATCTTAGATCAAGTGGTGGAATGCCAAGAGCTACTTCTAGTGCTTCTACTGGTGTGATCAATGCACCTGTAATGGTTCTCATGGCTGTGTTTTGAATTCTGTCCAGTTTTGCTTTGTTAGAAGCTGAAGCCGAGTCACAGACTATGCTAGCATAGTCTAGTTTCCCCCTGATGAGTGACTTATAGAACATAAGCATTATTTTGTTGCTGGTTCCCCATCCATTACCTTTTCATATTTAGGAGTCTGCTCTGCTCCACACATTGTAGGTTATTAACGTAATTTTTGTTGGGATAGACCACTTCTTTATTCAACGCATGTCCATCCGTTCAGTCAATCATGTTTGAAGTTGCTTTGGAGTATTCATTTAGCTGTGTGCATGTTTGCTGGAGTGTTTGTTTGAACCATGCTTGCTTTAAGTTTTGCTAGTCTATCTGCTTTATTGTAGTCTGGTATGTCTGTGTGTCCTGGTATCCACTCGAGAGTGACTGATATCACACTTTGTCAGTAGGTTGTCAGTTGTTTCAGCCAGCTGGATTAATTCTTTATTTTCAATGTTGAGGTATTCTTCTAAAGCTTGAAGTGTTGCATACATGCCACATGCTATGGTTTACCCATAATCTGTACAAGGTGTTTGCATTTTCCAATGTGTACACCCTGTACATAATTTCTGTACAGGTTTTCTAACACATTCCCCTTATTACTGTGTCTCAGAGCTCTTTTATAAGGTCCTATTGAACACAGGATTTCCTAGTCTGTTAGTGATAATTAAACACAGAAATAGACTAAATGATGACACCATCACATTATTTTTACAGTGTAAAATAAACTCAGACATTTAATAATAATAATAAATTCTTTAAGCACCAAACACGGCGCATAAGGCAGAAACCAGTGCTCTCCAGGTTGTTCGTTGTGACGCCACTCCTCTTAGCTCTTGCACATTATTTAGGCCCAACGATCTTCCTTCTCTTATTATTGTTCTTCTGAGTGTTTCTTTTGGTCTTCCTTTTTTCCGCTTACCCTCAGGAACCCAAGTGAGCGCCTGTAGTGGTATTCTGTTGTTTTGCATTCGTAGTACATGACCGATATATGACCATCGTCTTTTCCTTATATATAGTCGGAGACATATTTCTGCCTAGAGTCTTCTCTTATTAGACATTTATTGTTTAGATTTTAAAATAAGTGAAGACCTGCTTTAAAAGACAAAGTCCCTGTGTCTCATTTATAATGCAGCCCACTGTAATTGAAAATATTTTTACACGAATTAACTCTTGATATGTGTTTTTCAGTCTTTGTACAGGTTTTTCATCTTCGAGGTGTGGCACGTATGGTGTTGAGTTTTTAATCAGTGAAGATTATGATATCTGAGGGCATACTGCTTTCTTGTTTGAGCTGGATGTCTATTCATGTGAGAGTATGTTTATTGCTGTACTTTCTGCTTGGTAATTAGTACAGAATTATCCACATGGTTCATATAACTCTAGTGTGCTGCCACTTTGGTATTTCACATTAAATTAATATGAAACAAATATAAAGGTATGTTATGAGGCACTCATAGGAAATAAAGAAGTAGAACACTAGACAACAGAAAAACAACAGACAATATAATTTATTGTTTACAGGCCTCGTGGTTTCCCTTCCTTATGTGTTATAAATGTTTATACAGTACCAAACCTACCCTCTGTCCTGTTCTTACTGTTCTAAGTCTACTATCATACTGGACACAGTATTAGGGTCTTTGTCTTGTTGGACTGACCAATACTGATATATAGGGGAACAACAGAAGTGATTGTGTCATTAACAGGCTGAACTGCCCATGGTAAACTTCCGGTGTTATGTATAGAGGTTCGCACTAATGACCTGTCATTGAAACATCCTTTTTTGGGGATGCATAGATGGCAGGGAGGACAGTGTGATTCGCTTGCATAGCTAGGCGGTGTTGTCGCACGGAAGGTCCAGGGTTCAAATCCTGGTAAGCCACTCATGTCTGTTGTTTTTCTGTTGTCTAGTGTTCTACTTCTTTATTTCCTACGAGTGCCTTATAACATACCTTTATATTTGTTTCATATTAATTTACTGTTTACAGGCCTCGTGGTTTCCCTTCCTTATGTGTTATAAATGTTTATACAGTACCAAACCTACCCTCTGTCCTGTTCTTACTGTTCTAAGTCTACTATCATACTGGACACAGTATTAAGGTCTTTGTCTTGTTGGACTGACCAATACTGATATATAGGGGAACAACAGAAGTGATTGCGTCATTAACAGGCTGACTTCCGGTGTTATGTATAGAGGTTCGCACTAATGACCTGTCATTGAAACATCCTTTTTTGGGGATGCGTAGATGGCAGGGAGGACAGTGAGATTCGCTTGCATACCTAGGCGGTGTTGTCGCACGGAAGGTCCAGGGGTCAAATCCTGGGTAAGCCACTCATGTCTGTTGTTTTTCTGTTGTCTAGTGTTCTACTTCTTTATTTCCTACGAGTGCCTTATAACATACCTTTATATTTGTTTCATATTAATTTACTGTTTACAGGCCTCATGGTTTCCCTTCCTTATGTGTTATAAATGGTATTTCACACACACTCCCAGTCCAGCTTTTATGGTGGCCGTGAATGCTAAACCATATGTGTATGCATGTATTGCAGTGTTAGAGTAGCTGTCTGTAGTCTTAAAAGCAGCTGTCTTAAGTATTGTTAGGTTGGTATCTCTTGATAGTATGCTATTTGTGAGTATGGTTTTTATTTTATTGGTAGTTATAACTCCCTTCTGGGATAAATGACTGGGTATTTTAAATTATTTCTTGTGTCTGAGGGAGGTTTTTCTGCAGTAGTTGTTGTCAATTGTAGCGATGTTGTTTTGTTTTCATCTGCTAATGGGCTTCCAGTTTTAAACCAGTTGTCTGTTTGGATGCTCTTTTTTCATTTTTCTAAAGTGCTCTGTTGCTTCAAGAACAGCACATTTGTTTCATAGGTCCATAGGTTCTACATCTGCATTAATTTCACAGGAAGCTGTTGGCGTGGTTACCTTGCCCCAGATATGACCCTTACAGCTTGGTTTTGGACTTTTCCCCACTCTGCTTAAGAGATTTTACTCATTGCTGACTGCATCAATAGGTTATTATCCATGACTGATTGAATATATCCCAGGTACAGCTGTCTCAGATTTCCTTTCTCTGCTCCCCAGCTGGTGCTTGCAAGATGTTTACCTATGTTCAGGTGTCTACTGGCTTTGTCTTTCATTTTGCGCAGGAAGGCTTTGAGGAATAGCTGTTTGTCAAGCTCAAGTACTACGTAAGCTGGATTTTCTCTTTTGAACAGTAGTTGTCCGTCAAGTTTTAGATGGTACACCTTTTTGCTTTCCTTGATACTTCTGGTGAAAATGGTGAGTGCAGTTTTCTGGGGTTTGTTTATACTTTCCAGAGCCTGCAATACACATCTATTGTGCCTAGGGCTCTGTTTAGTTCAGCTTGCAATTTTTACTTTGTCTGTGGTCCAAATGAGCGGGTCATCTGCATACAGTGTTTTGATACCTTCAAGGATGGAGGAATGTCATTTATGAAGATAAGGAAGAGGGTGAAACTTACTACTGATCCATGTGGTAAATTCTTCCTCTAGTGATTTAAATGCTGCACCACAGACAGGTTTATACTTTCCAGAGCCTGCAATACACATCTATTGTGCCTAGGGCTCTGTTTAGTTTAGCTTGCAATTTTTACTTTGTCTGTGGTCCAAATGAGCGGGTCATCTGCATACAGTGTTTTGATACCTTCAAGGATGGAGGAATGTCATTTATGAAGATAAGGAAGAGGGTGAAACTTACTACTGATCCATGTGGTAAATTCCTCCTCTAGTAATTTAAATGCTGCACCAGACAGGTTTTGCTCTTGTACGCAATGTGTAAATGCTATACCACAAAAATCACACTTGTAAGGTTTCTCTCCTGTATGTAATGTGTTGTGATTTTAGCATACTTCTTTGAGTAAATGCTACACCACAAACATCACATTTATAAAGTTCTTTCCTGTATGCACTCTTTTATGTGCTTGTAGGTTAATTTCCTTAGTTTATGCTGCGCCACAAACATCACATTTGTAAGGTTTCTCTCCTTATGTAGTGTGTTGTCTTTTTATGGTGCTTCTTTGAGCAAATACTATATCACAAACATCACACATGTAAGGTTCCTCTCCTGTATGTAATGCGCTGAGCTGTTTTAGGTTACATCTATAAGTAAATGCTGCGCCACAAAAATCATATTTGTAAGGTTTCTCTACTTTATGTAATGTGTTGTGTTGTTTTAGGCTTCATCTGTAAGTAAAAGTTGCACCACAAAAATCATGCTTGTAAGGTTTTGCTCTTGTATGTAATGTGTTGTCATTTTAGGGTACCACTGTAAGTAAATGCTACACCACAAATGTCAAATGTGTAAGACTCCTCTTCTGTATGTTAATTTTTGTGTTATTTTAGGCTACATCTGTGAGTAAATGCTGCACCATAAAAATCATACTTATAAGGCCTTGCTACTGTATGTAATGTGTTATCATTTAAAGGTACCCCTTAGTGTAAATGCTACACCATATACATCAAACGTGCAAGACTTCTCTCCCATATGTAATGTGTTGTTTTGTTTTAGGCTAACTCTATGAGTAAATAAAGCACCAAAAACATCACATTTATAAGGTTTCTCTCCTGTATGCACTCTTTTATGTGTTTGTAGGTTTCCTGTCCCAGTAAACGCCTAACCACAAACATTATACTTGTAAGGTTTCTCTCCTGTATGCACTCTTTTATGTGTTTGTCCTGTCCCAGTAAACGCCTAACCACAAACATTACACTTGTAAGGTTTCTCTCCTGTATGTAATATGTGTTGTTTCAGGCTACCTCTGTGAGTAAATACTGCAGCAGAAACATCACACTTGTAAGGTTCTTCTGTATGTAATGTGTTGTTTTAGGTTACATCTGTAAGTAAATGCTGCACCACAAACATCACACTTGTAAGGCTTCTCTCCTGTATGTAATGTGTGTTTCAGGCTACCTCTGTGAGTAAATGCTGCAGCAGAAACATATTTGTAAGGTTCTTCTGTATGTAATGTGTTGTTTTAGGTTACATCTGTAAGTAAATGCTGTGCCACAAACATCACACTTGTAAGGCTTCTCTCCTGTATGTAATGTGTGTTTCAGGCTACCTCTGTGAGTAAATGCTGCAGCAGAATCATCACACTTGTAAGGTTCTTCTGCATGTAATGTGTTGTTTTAGGTTACATCTGTAAGTAAATGCTGCGCCACAAACATCACACTTGTAAGGCTTCTCTCCTGTATGTAACATGTTGTGTTGAAAGGCTAACTCTATGAGTAAACATCACATTTATAATGTTTCTCTCATGTATGCACTCTTTTTTGTTGCTTGTATGTTAACTGTGCTAGTAAATTCTGCACCATAAACATTACACTTGTAAGGTTTCTTTCCTGTCTGCACTCTTTTATGTGCTTGTAGGTTACCTGGCTGAGTAAATGCTGCACCACAAACAACACACCTGTAAGGCTTCTATCCAGTATGTAATGTCTTCTGTCTTTTTAGGATATTACTTTGAGTAAATGCTATACACAAAAATCACACCTGTAATGTTTCTTTCCTGTTTGCACACTTTTATGTGCAGTAAGTTACATGCCTGAGTAAATGATACATCACAAACAACACACTTGTAAGGCTTCTATCCTGTATGCACTCTTTTATGTGCTTGTAGGTTACCTCTTTGAGTAAATGCTGTACCAAAAACATCACACTTGTAAGGTTTCTCTCCTGTATGTACTGTCTTGTGCTTGTAGGATACTTCTTTGAGTAAATGCT